>MU736974.1:94618-119594 GCA_026770625.1 Nicotiana glauca | reverse complement strand
CCCCCCCTTGTTTGTTTACTTTGGGACTGCGGGTTCGATTCCCGGGAGATCCCCCTGCACTTTTATTTTGGGACTACGGGACGGTATCCATGGAGATCCCCCTACACTTTTATTTTAGGACTACGAGACGGTATCCTGGGAGATCCCCTGTATAGTAATGATTGGACTACATGGAGATCCTCGATATTGATATGAGAGTTGGACTACGGGACGGTATCCCAGGAGGTTCATTGAACAGTTGAGGAAAGGGCTACAGGACGGTATCCTGGGAGACCCTTGTTGGTATTTTGAACTTTAGTTGTGTTTACTTGTGTTTCTGCTTTATCCTTACAGTTATCCTTGCTCATTGTTTTGCCTTATTACACGGCCGTGTTTATTAATTTGTGTCAGACTTCCATCCTGTTAATTATTGTTACTGTATTACTTTTTCCTCAGTAGGGCCCTGACCTTTCCTCGTCACTACCCAACCGAGGTTAGGCTTGGCACTTACTGAGTACCGCTGTGGTGTACTCATGCCCTTCCTGCGCATGTTTTTCATGTGCAGATCATACATGTACCTCTACTCAGGCGCATTATCCTTGCGGCGAGGAGACATACGGAGACTTCGAGGTATATTTGCAGCGTTCGCAGACCGAAGAGTCTTCTTCCTTATTCTAGTTGTATAGCTGCTATCCTATCATACTTTTGATATAGTTATTCTGGAGGTTAGAGTACTTATTGGAATTCTATTAGCCTGTGTTTCCCGTGAGTTTTCGGGTTTTGGGATTTGGTTGTAGACTTCTGCATATTCTTAGAGTTGTACAGGCCGGACGGTCTTATACTCAGTTGTTATTTTTCATATGTTCAGTTTTAATTGGTTTTTCTACAAATATTATATCTTTTCTGCAATACTTGGCTTACCCGATCGTGGGGACTAGGTGCCATCACGACATGTTCACGACATGTTCACGATCGGTGAACTAGGGTCGTGATACTCCTACAGCTCAAGTACTATCATAAATCAACATAACCGATGCGCCGAGTAGCCCGATCCCATAACTATCACTCATAATCAGGCTCTCAGCCTCACTCAGTCATCAATCTCTCCAGTCTCACTTACGGGCTCACAATGTCATGAAAACTAGCCCGAAACAATGATATGATGTATTAATAAATAACAACTAAGACTGAGATATGATATGAAATGCATGTACATGACTGAGTATGAAATATCAATGCAATATGTGAGGTGGCAGTATGAAACGACCACTATGGGTCCCAACAGTACCGGCTAAAGCCTAAACATGATATCTAGCATGAATTACGGATCAATTACTTTATCACATGAAGAGAACACGGATATCAACAACATAGAGTCACTATATAGTGCCATGGAATCAAACAGGTCACAATTCTCATGATGCACGCCCATTACATGGCATGTGCGTCACCTCAATACCAATCACATAACACATAATTTGGGGTTTCGAACCTCAGAATCAAGTTTGAAAGTTGTGACGATCCGGCCGGACGTCTCATGAGTTACTACTCTATTTTCCCCATTTCTACTTCTATTTGCTTTAATTATCGGTTTTATAGATGATCGGGTTGGTTGGCTCGGGTTCGGAATGGGTTTGAGAAGGTTTGAGACACTTAGTCTCTTTTAGGAAAGCTTAAGTTGGAAAAGTCAACCAGATTTTGACTTATGTGTTGGGGGCTTAGATGTGAGTTCCGATGGTTTGGATATTTCGAGAGATAATTTGGGATTTATAAGTGTGATTGGAATGTGTTTTGGAGGTTCGGAGTAGAATTAGGCTTGAATTGGCAAAATTGAGTTTTTGGCGTTTTTTAGTTGATAGGTGAGATTTTGATATAGGGGTCGGAATGGAATTCCAGAAGTTGCAGTAGCTTCGTTATGTCATTTGAGATGTGTGTGCGAATTTTCACGTCATTCGGACGTGGTTTGGTTTACTTTTTTTATCAAACGCGGAATGCAGAAGATCTTAGAACCTTAGGCTTGAATTCGATGCGTTTTGGTGGTCTTGATGTTGCTTGAGGTATTTTGAAGATTTATACAAGTTTTAATAAGGTTATAGGATGTGTTTGTGTTTTTGTTTGAGGTCCCGGGCGCCTCGGGGTGATTTCGGATGGTTGATGGAGAGTTTGAGATTTTTGTGAAGTTGTAGATTTTTCAGCTTCTAGTATTTTTGCAATTGCGGAAAGGGTACCGTAGGTGCGAGGGCGCATATGTGAGGAGGGAGTCGCAGAAGTGGAAAGGAGCTAGGGAGGCAGAAACCGCAGATGCGGTTGGAGGACCGCACCTACGATGGCGCAGGTGCGGATAAGGGATCGCAGATGCAAGAAATGCGGACTTAAGTGAGGACCGCAGATGTAGTGGTCAAGACCGTAGATGCGGTACCGCAGATGTAGTAGAATGACCGCAGATGCAGAAATGTCTGGATAGAAAATATAAGTTATTTCCTTCGCGATTTTCAAAAGGTTTTCTCAATTTTTAACACAAATTTGAGAGCTTTGGGTGATTTTGAAGCGAGAATTCAAGGAGCATCCGGAGATCGATTCGAAGGGCAAAGGCATAGCGACCTAGATTTTGGGCCCAATTGAGGTGAGTAATGATTTTAAATGCTTTCCTGACGGTATGAAACCCTGGAATTTCACAGCCTTTGGCTGTGTTGAAGCGAGACACACACTAGATGACAAGCGTGGGGTCGTGCATCGTTGGGGATTGTGACTTAGTCCATCCCGAATAACTATTTTATTGGGTATTTGATAATTAATTGTTTGATAAATTATAGTTTTGGGCTAAGTGCCATACGTGGGCTTCATGCCAACTATTTGAACCCTTAGGGGATTTTTAATTATATTTTCCTCACAGTTTTATTTCATACTTGTGCTCAGTCATGCTATATTTTTACTATTTTCAAAACTCAGCTATGTTATTCTGTTTTAAATACATTTAAATGATATTTTAAAGATATTTGAGTTGAGCTTCATGTTTTACTGTTGCCCGAGGGGCTTATGACTGAGTAAAGCTGAGGGCCTGTGTTGTGAGGATACTTTTGGGTCGGGCTGCACGCCACACCAGTGATATACTGATTATGATAATGAGGCTGAGGGCCTGATATTGTATGCCACGAGGTGGCTTGAGATTGATATGAGGCCGAGAGCCTGTTTATGATGCCACGAGATGGCTTGATATTTCGCTTGGGCCGTAAGGGGCCCCTCCCGGAGTCTTTACACCCCCAGTAAGCACGGGTACCCATTGTGATATGAGATATAGCCCGAGGGGCTAGTATTGTTTTGTGATATTGTCTGAGGGGCTGATTTTGTTGTTATTATGCCCGAGGGGCAGATCTTATGTGTTTACCTTTTCTACTTGCCTTTCCTATATATTGTTTGACTGTTAAAAGTTGTTTATGAGTTTTTTTTTTGACAAAATTTTGGCTTTATTTCATCCAAAAAACTGGCTTTACATTCCCAGATTAATGCTGACCATTAATCTCGAACTCACCATTTCAAAGAAAAACTATACAATACTGAACTTAATTACACAATACTATACTAAGGAGTATTTTTTAAATTTTCCAATTCTGCTCGCCATTTGATCTTCTTCCTGCCTTGTATGTGTATATGTATTGCAATTGCTTTGCATAGGTTATCTATGTTATATCTTCCTTTGTTGAATGTTATCGAGTTTCTTTCACGCCAGATGCAGTAAACCACCATTACAAATAGTGCTGTGATCATTTCTGCCCTGCAATCTTTCCTCTTTGCCATACTGCTTATCCATTGCACTTCATGCAGCCAGCTTCCTATCTCCCTCGCATTGCCAGTCCAAATCAATACTCTTTCCCATAGTTTGCTTGTACCTGGACAACCAAAATATAGGTGGTCATATGTTTCCACAGTCTGTACACAGAATACACATTCTAACTGAATTTGAATTCCAAATTTGGCAAGTCTATCCATAGTTGCTATCCATTGATGGATAGTCAACCATAGATGGAACTTGAACCTAAAATGGATATGTGCATGTAGATGAATACTCTTCTAGTCTACTTTGGGGAATTGAGGCTGTAGCTGGACATATGCTTTATGTATCTGAAATTTGCCTTGCTTTACAAAACTGTCCAGTGTGTTAATGAGACTATTCTGAAATGACCTCAGCTTCTGTACTTCATCCTTTGCCTCTATGATCTTCCTTACCACACATGCTGCATTTTTGGGTATATTTCATTGCTTAATTATATTTACTGATTTGTTATGCCTCTTATAACTTAATGTTGTGTTTAACGTGATTTTATATCGTTTAGTCTTCATTTATTTTTATTACTCACTGAGTTGGAGTACTCACTTTACTCCCTACACCCTTGTGTGCAGATTCGGACGCTACAGGTTCTGGTACTGAGGGTTGATAGTTCCAGCAGATCTTCGGAGATTTACTAGGTAGCTGCTTGGAGATTCGCAGCCTAGTGCATTCTCCATCTATTTTAGTTCTTTTTTGATTCAGTTATGTAGTAGTGGAGTAGACTCCAGACTTATAGTATTTTTTTAGATGCTCATGACTGGTGACACCCCGATGTCGGCCTGTATTAGTTTTTATTTTTGCAAGTTAATTGTTAAATTCTTATTTTGGGATTTTATTTCTAATCATAGAAATAGTAGTTATTATTTTAATTGCTGAAAGTGAATTGGGAGTGTGTCAGCTGGCCTTGTCTTCACGAGAGGCGCCATCACAACCGGGTTGGGTTTAGGGTTATGAAAAGTTGGTATTAGAGCCTAGGTTACATAGGTCTCACGAGTCATGAGTAGGTTTAGTAAGGTATCGTGGATCAGTACGGAGATGTATATATTTATCCTCGAGAGGCTGCACAACCTTTTGAAAAATTCCATATTCTTGAAATTCTTGTCGTGCGAATTTGTTGATCCGAGTACTAAACTTCTATTATACTATTCTCTCACAGATGGTGAGGACATGTGCTACTGGTCATGATGGATGACCACCAGTACCACAGTGGGAGCCACCAGAGGCCGAGGACGTGGCTGAGGCTGTGGTATGGGCAGAGGTACAGTCCCCACAGCAGATGGGACAATACCTGCAGACCCACCAGTCGCCCCAGTTCAGGGTCAGGTCTTAGTGGTGGACGCTCCAGCAGCACCAGCTGTGCCCACCGTGATTCCGGGTCTTCAGGAGACTTTGGCCCAGATATTGACAGTATGTACTAGCCTAGCTCAGGCAGTCGCAGTTTCTACTGTCGCAGCCACTTCTCAAGCAGGGGGGCTCTTAGACTCCCGCCGCCCGCACACCCGATCCAGTGGTTCAGGGAGTTCAGACACCGGAGGCACCACTAGCCCAGCTGGTGGCAGATGCCCAGGGCTATGTAGATCTTGTTATGCCAGAGGATGAGCATCGTAGATTGGAGAGGTTTGGCAGACTCCAGCCTCCTGCTTTTAGTGGTGCAGAGGGCGAGGATACCCAAGGTTTCTTAGACAGATGTCAAAGGATTCTTCGTACTGAGGGTATTTTGGAGACCAATGGGGTTGCATTCATGACCTTTCAGTTTACCAGAGTTGCCTTCACTTGGTGGGAGGCATATGAGAGGCGTAGGCCTGTTGGTTCAGCACCTCTGACTTGGCAGTAGTTCTCTGCCCTATTTCTGGAGAAGTATGTCCCACAGCCCCGCTTGGAAGAGCTGCATAGGCAGTTCGAGCAGTTACGATAGGGGGATATGACTATCACCCACTACAAGATGAGGTTCTTGGAGTTAGCTCGACATGCTATTTGGATGGTTGCTACTGAGAGAAAAAGGATCAGGAGGTTTGTTGATGGCCTCACCTACCAGCTTCGATTTCTCATGACTAGGGAGAGGGTGTCAGGTGCTACATTTGAGGAGGTTGTGGATGTTGCTCGAGAGATTGAGTTAGTTCATCGCCAGGAGCGTGAGGAGAGGGAGGCTAAGAGGCCTCGAGGACATGGTAGTTTTGGGAGTACTCCTTTGAGGGGCCAGTTTCAGCACGGCAGAGGACGACAGTTCTGACATTCTCAGTCAGCTCGCGCAGGTTATTATGGGGCATCATCAGGCCATAATTCTCACGATTCTCAACAGGGCCATTCTTCACTTAGTGCACTTCCAGCCCAGGGTTCGTCTCGTGCTCTATCGATTCAGGATTTTTCTACGCCAGGGGCGTCTGCTAGTCATTTCGGGGTTCCCATCAGTCCCCATCTCTAGCACCTAAGAGTTGCTATGAGTGTGGAGAGATGGGCCACTTGTGGAGGCAGTGCCCTCGTCGTTCTCAGTAGAGGGGTCAGTCATCAGCCTCAGCCTCAGCGCAAGCCACTTTACTACCCACCCATCCGGCTAGGGGTGGAGGAAATTCATCTAGGGGTTGCTTTAGAGGGGGAGGTCGATCCGGAGGTGGCCAGGCTCGCTTCTATGCACTTCCAACTAGGCCAGATGCAATTGCTTCATATGCGGTGATTACAGGTATTATCTCAGTTTGCCACAGGGATGCCTCTGTGTTATTTGACCCTGGTTCTACATTCTCTTATGTGTCGTCTTATTTTGCCCATTATTTGGATATGTCCTGTGAGTCCCTTGTTTCTTCTGTTCATGTTTCTATGCCGGTGGGCGATACTGTTGTGGTAGACCGTGTGTACCGGTCGTGTGTTGTGTCTATTGGGGGTCTAGAGACCCAAGTGGATCTATTGTTATTATTTATGGTGTACTTCGATGCTATTCTGGGCATGGACTAGTTATCTCCGTGTCGGGCTATTCTGGACTGTCATGCCAAGACAGTGACTTTGGCTATGCCTGGTATGCCACGGATTGAGTGGCGAGGTTCGATTGATTATGTTCTCAGAAGAGTGATTTCTTTCTTAAAGGCCCAACATATGGTTGGGAAGGGTTGTCTTTCATGTCTAGCCTTTGTGAGGGATGTTGGTGCAAAGACTCCTAGTATTGATTTTGTTCCAGTTGTGAGGGATTTTCCCGACGTATTTCCTACAGACCTGCTGGGTATGCCGTCGGATAGGGATATATATTTTGGTATCGACCTGGTGCCGGGAACTCAGCCCATTTTTGTTCCATAATACCGTATGGCACCAGCAGAGCTGTAGGAGTTAAAGGAGCAGCTTCAGGAACTCCTGGATAAGGGGTTCATTCGTCCTAGTGTGTCATTGAGGGGTGCGTCGGTTCTCTTTATAAATAAGAAGAAGGATGGCACGATGAGAATGTGCATTGATTACAGGCAGTAGAACAAGGTAACAATTAAAAACAAGTATCCTTTGCCTCGTATTGATAATTTGTTTGACCAGCTTCAGGGAGCGAGAGTATTCTACAAGAATGATCTCCGCTCAGGTTATCACCAGTTGATGATCAGGGACTTAGATATTCTTAAGACAGCTTTCAGGACCCGATATGGTCATTAAGAGTCCTTGGTAATGTCTTTCGGGCTAACCAATTCCCCAACAACGTTCATGCATTTGATGAACAGTGTGTTCCGGCCGTATCTCGACTCGTTTGTCATAGTCTTCATTGATGATATTCTGGTATACTCGCATACTCAGGAAGAGCATGCGGAATATTTGAGAGTGGTGTTGCAGAAGATGATAGAGGAGAAGCATTATGCAAAGTTCTCCAAATGTGAGTTCTAGCTCACTTCAATGGCCTTCTTGGGGCATGTGGTGTCCAGCGAGGGTATTCAGGTGGACCTAAAGAAGATAGAGGCGGTTTAGAGTTGGCCCAAACCGTCCTTAGCTACAGGGATTCGTAGTTTCCTTGGTTTGGTGGGTTATTATCGCCAGTTTGTTTAGGGATTCTCCTCTATTGCATCGCCCTTGACCAAGTTGACTCAGAAGGGTGTTTAATTTTAGTGGTCTGATGAGTGTGAGGAGAGCTTTCAGAAACTCAAGATTGCCTTGACCACAGCTCCAGTTCTAGTATTGCCATCAGCTTCAGGTTCTTATACCGTATATTGTAATGCTTCGAGAGTTGGTATTGGGTGTGTTCTGATGCAAGAGGCTAGAGTTATTGCTTATGCTTCTCGTCAGTTGAAGCCTCATGAGAAGAACTACCTTGTTCACAACTTGGAGTTTGCTTCCATTGTTCACGCGTTAAAGATTTGGAGGCATTATTTGTATGGTGTGTCTTGTGAGGTGTATACTGATCATCGCAGTCTCTAACACTTGTTCAAGCAGAAGGATATCAATTTTAGGCAACGGAGGTGGTTGCAGTTGCTCAAGGATTATGATATTACTATCTTGTATCACCTGGGGAAGGACAATATAGTGGCCGACGCTTTGAGCCGAAAGGCGGTGAGTATGGGGAGTTTGGCGTATATTCCAGTTGGGGAGAGACCTCTTGCAGTTGATATTCGGGCTTTGGCCAATCAGTTCGTGAGGTTGGATATTTCGGAGCCTAGTACGGTATTGGCTTGTGTGATTTCTCGGTCTTCCTTATATGATCGCATCAGAGAGTGCCAGTATGATGATCCTCATTTGCTTGTCCTTAAGGACAGAGTTCAGCATAATGATGCCAAGGATGTGACTATCGGAGATAATGGGGTGTTAAGGATACAGGGCCGGATATATGTGCCCAATGTAGATGGGCTTCAGGAGTTGATTCTGGAAGAGGCACATAGCTCACGATATTCCATTCATCCGGGAGCCGCGAAGATGTATTAGGATCTGAGACAGCATTATTGGTGGAGGAGAATGAAGAAAGACATTGTGGGATTTGTAGCTCAGTGCCTCAATTGTCAGCAGGTGAAATATGAGCATTAGAAATCGGGTGCCTTGCTTTAGCGGATGGATATTCCAGAGTGGAAGTGGGAGCGGATCACCATGGACTTTGTGGTTGGACTTCCACGGACTTTGAAGAAGTTCGATGCTATTTGGTTGATTGTGGATCAGCTGACCAAGTCCGCACACTTCATTCCTATCTGTACTACTTATTCTTCAGAGCGGTTAGCAGAGATATATATCCGGGAGATTGTTCGGTTGCATGGTGTCCCAGTTTCCATCATTTCAGATAGAGGCTCTCAGTTTACTTCACAGTTCTAGAGGACTGTACAGTGAGAGTTGGGTACTCAGGTTGAGTTGAGCACAGCTTTCCACCCTCAGACAGACGGGCAGTCCGAGCGCACTATTCATATATTTGAGGATATGTTACACGCTTGTGTCATTGATTTTGGAGGGTCGTGGGATCAGTTTTTACCGCTCGCGGAATTTTCTTATAACAACAGTTACTAGTTGAGTATTTAGATGGATACATATGAGGGTTTGTATGGGAGACGGTGTAGATCTCTAGTCGGTTGGTTTGAGTCGGGCGAGGCCAGGCTATTGGGTACAGATTTGGTGCAGGATGCTTTAGACAAGGTGAAGGTGATTCAGGAGAGACTTTGTACAGCGCTATCGAGACAAAAGAGTTATACTGACAGGAAGGTTCGTGATGTGTCCTACATGGTTGGTGAGAAAGTTCTATTGAAGGTTTCACCCATGAAGGGTGTTATGAGGTTTGGAAAGAAGGGTAAATTGAGTCCACGGTTCATTGGACCTTTTGAGGTACTTCGGAAGATTGGGGAGGTGGCTTATGAGCTTGCTTTGCCATCCAGCCTGTCAGGTGTGCACCTAGTATTCCCTGTTTTTATGCTCTGGAAGTATGTTGGGGCTCCATCTCATGTTCTGGATTTCAGCACGGTTCAATTGGAGGGTGATCTGACTTGTGATGTGGAGCCAACAACTATTTTGGAACGTCAGGATCGAAAGTTGAGATCAAAAGATATAGCTTCAGTGAAAGTGCAGTGGAGAGGTCGACCCATGGAAGAGGCTACATGGGAGACTGGGCAGGAGATACAGAACAGATATCCTCACCTATTTGAGGCTTTAGGTACATTTCTTGACTCGTTTAAGGAAGAACATTTATTTAAAAGGGGGAGGATGTGACGATCCGGTCGGTCGTCTCATGATTTACCGCTCCATTTTCCCCATTTCTGCTTCTATTTTCTTTAATTATCAGTTTTATATGTGATCGGGCTGGTTGGCTCTGGTTCAAAAAGGTTTTGAGAAGGTTTGAGACACTTAGTCTCTCTTAAGAAGGCTTAAGTTGGAAAAGTCAACCGGATGTTGAATTATGTGTTAGAAGGCTCGGGTGTGAGTTCTAATGGTTCGGATAGCTTCGAGAGATGATTTGGGACTTAGGAGTGTGATTAGAATGTGTTTTGGAGGACGGGAGTAGATTTAGACTTGAATTAGCAAAATTGAGTTTTTAGCATTTTCCGGTTGATAGGTGATATTTTGATATAAGGGTCGGAATGGAATTTCAAAAGTTGTAGTAGCTTCGCCGTGTCATTTGGGATGTGTGTGCAAAATTTTAGGTCATTCGGACATGGTTTGGTATACTTTTGATCAAAAGCGGAATGCGGAAGATTTTAGAACCTTAGGCTTGAATTTGATGTGTTTTTGTGGTTTTGATGTTGTTTGAGGTGTTTTGAAGATTGATATAAGTTTAAATAAGGTTATGGGACATGTTAGCGCTTTTGGTGGAGGTCCCGAGGGCATCGGGGTGATTTCGGATGGTTGACGGAGAGTTGGAAGTTTGATGAAGCTGCAGATTTTTGCTGCTTCTGGTGTTTCCGTACCTGCGGATTGGCGACCGCAGGTGCGGCACCACATATGCGAAAGATGAGCCGTAGAAACGGCTAGAGGTGCATTTGGTTGGGATCGCAGAAGCGGTTGTGTGGCCACATCAGCGCAGGTGCAGATGCGAAAGTCCATCGCAGATGTGGGAAATAGGAATTTAGGTGAGGACCGCAGATGCGGAAATCCCTGGACAGAACATATAAGTTAATTGCTTTGCGATTTTCAGAGGGTTTCTTCACTTTTAAACCCGAATTTGAGATCTTTGGGCGATTCTGAAGAGAGAATTCAAGTAGAACTCATTGAGGCAAGAACTTTGGACTTAAAAACTCAATTCTATGGTACTAATGCATGGATTAGGGCTGTAATTAAAGGTAAAATTAGAGAAACTAGGGCTTAGAAACCTAGGCCTTTGATTGAGTATTTGGAAGGCCATTTATGGTCGAATTTTGGAACATTTTATATGCATGAACTCGTGGGGAGATAAGGAATCTAATGACATGAATTTTATCGAATTCTGAGACATGGGCCCGGGGGTCGGGTTTTGGTAATTTCAGGATTTGTGATGTTTTTCGAGTGGGCTACATCCCTTTAGCATAATTTAATGGTTACGTTCTGATTTTGGTAGATTCGAAGCATCCAGAGATTGATTCGAGGGGCAAAGGCATTGCGAGCTAGATTTCGGGCCGATTAAGGTGAGTGATGATTTTAAATGTTGTCCTGAGGGTATGAAACCCCGAAATTTCACAACGTTCGACTATGCTGAGGTGTCACACGCTAGATAACGAGCGTGAGGTAGAGCACAGTTGGGGATTGTGACTTAGTCCATCCTGAATGACTATTTTACTGTGTATTTGATAGCTAATTGTTTGATATTATTATATTTTAGGCTAAATGCCATATTTGGGCTTTGTGCCAACTGTTTGAACCCTTAGGGGATTTTTACTGATATTTTCCTCACTATTGATTTCATATTTATGCTCAGTCATGCCATATTTTACTGGTTTCAAAACTCAGCTATGTTATTCTATTTTAAACACCTTAAATGATATTTTTAAAAGATATTTGTGCTGAGCTTCATGTTTTACTGTTGCCCGAGGGGCTTATGAGATTTTGACTGAGTAAGACTGAGGGCCTGTATTGTGAGGATACTTTTGGGTCGGGCTGCACGCCGTACCAGTGATATACTGATTATGATAATGAGGCTGAGGGCCTGAGATTGTATGCCATGAGGTGGCTTGAGATTGATATGAGGCCGAGAGCCTGTTTATGATGCCACGAGATGGCTTGATATTGCGATTGGGCTGTAAGGGGCCCCTCCCAGAGTTTGTATACCCCCAGTGAGCGCGGATACTCATTGTGATATGAGATATAGCCCGAGGGACTGGTATTGTTATGTGCTATTGCCCGGGGGGCTGATTATGTTGTTATTGTGCCCGAGGGGCAGTCCTTATGTGTTTACCTTTTCTAGTTGTTTTTTATGTATATTGTTTGATTGTTAAAAGGTGTTTATGAGATTTCACTGCTTAATTATGTTTACTGATTTTGTTATGCCTCTGAAAGCTTAATGTTGTGTTTAACGTGATTTTATATCGCTCAGTCTTCATTTATTTTTATTACTCAGTGAGTTAGAGTACTCACTTTACTCCCTGCACCCCTGTGTGTAGATTCGGGCGCTACAGGTCCTGTTACTAAGGGTTGATAGTTCCAGCAGATCTTCGGAGATTTACTAGGTAGCTGTTTGGCAATTCGCAGCCCAGTGCATTCTCCCTCTATCTTAGTTCCTTTTGATTCAGTTATGTAGTAGTGGAGTAGACTTCAGACTTGTACTATTGTTTTAGATGCTCATGACTGGTGACACTCCGATGTCGGGCTATATTGGTTTTTAATTCCGCAACTTATACTATTATTTTGGGATTTTATTTCTATTAAAGACTTAGTATTTATTAATCTAACTGCTTTAAGTGAATTAGAAGTGTGTCGGCTGGCCTTGTCTTCACGAGTGGCGCCATCACGATCGGGTTTGGGTTTAGGGTCGTGACAATATTTTGCGTCTGCGCTCGATCGAGTAACTACATTCTGTTTCTTGCTTTTTTAAAAGATCAAATTACCTCCTACTAAAACACAATATCCGGATGTAGAACGTCTACCAGAATACCGATAAAACACAAAGTGATCAGCTTCACTATGAGTCATGCTAAACTCTTGGATAACTATGTCGAACTTATAAAACCAGGCTTGAGGAGACTACTTTAGACCATAAAGTGACCGGCGCAAGCGACATACAAGGCCTCTAGACTCTGCCTGAGCAACAAAACTAGGTGGTTGCTCCATATAAATTTCATCTCAAGGTCATCATGAAGAAAATTATTCTTAATGTTCAACTGATAAAGTGGCCAATGGAAAGCATCAACCATGGATAGAAAAAGGCGGATTGATGCGATTTTAGCCACGGGAGAGAAAGTATCGCTATAATCGAGCCCAAATATCAGAGTATATCATTTGACAAAAAGACCTGCCTTAAGTCTATCAACCTGGACATCCGGGCTAACTTTGACTGATGAAACCCAATGACAACCAACAGTTGATTTACCTGAAGGAAGAGATCAAGCTCCTAAGTACCACTTGTACGTAAAGCAGACATCTCGTCAATCATATTGGATGAGACAGTGCTTCACCTGTAGACTTAGAAATGGAAACAGAGGATAAATAAGATACAAAAGCATAATGGGGTAGTGACATATGATGATAACTTAAACTGATATAATAGGGATTACGATTAAGCGTGGTTCTGTATACCTTTTTGAAGTAGACTAGGAGGATACAAGTCCACAGTAGGAGCAGGGTCAGGTGCAGAACGTGAATAAGCTAGGCCTGATGGTGTTCCTCTGCCAGAGATCTAGGATGAGCAATACTAGATTCCTCAATGGTTGGTATGGGTAAGACTTCTGTGATGGAAGATGTAGAAGGAGTTACAGCAAACTCCTTGAGCATCACTATAGGTAAGACCTCTGATATATCAAGGTGATCAGAAGAGGTAAAGGCTGAGACTGTAAAATGTTACATCGACTAACATAAGGTACCTATGAAGATTAGGTCAGTAGGAATGATGTCCCTTTTGAACTCAAGAATAAGCAAGGAAGACACACTTGAGAGCACAGGGATCTAACTTATCTTTTATGAGAGCTACTATTAATGAACCATGTTCTCCCGAACACACAAGAGGGAAAAAAGTATAAGGGTAACTGAGGAAACAATACGAATTATGGAATCTAGCTATGGATAGAAGATGAAGGCATCCGATTAATCAGATAACAATCAGTGAGAACTGCATCGGCCCAAAAAATGCAGCAGAACATGAGATTTAATTAGAAGTGTGCGAGTAGTCCCAATTTGATGTCTATTCTCTCTCTGCTACCCCGTTCTGCTGAAGAGTGTACGGATAAGAAGTCTAATTAATAATTCTTTGAGAAGTCATAAACTGCTTAAATTGAGAAGATATGTATTCTAAGGCATTATCACTGCGAAAGATGCAAATAGAGATGCCAAACTGATTTTTACTTCAGCACAAAAACTTTGTAATATAGAAGATAACTCAGAACGATCTTTCATTAGGAAAATCCAAGTACATCTTAGTGATCATCAATGGAACTAACAAAATAACAAAATCCTAAGGTTGATACGACTCTACTAGGACCCCATATATCAGAATGAACTAAAGAAAAAATAGACTTTAAACAACTCTTAACATTACGCAAAAAGGTGGCTCGGGTATGTTTCCCAAGTTGAAACGACTCATAATCTAATATAGAAAAACTAGATAAACTAGGCACCATATTTTGAAGCTTGGATAAACTTGGATGTCCTAAACGTCCCGCGAATTAGGTCTGGAGGATCTATAACTGGATATATGGAACGATTGAGTGAGTCAAGGTAGTAAAGGCCTTGTGATTCACGCCATGTGCCAATCGTCTGTGTTGTACTACGATCTGGCATAACAAAAGAGTCATCAATAAAATATATACCACAATAGAGGACATGAGTCAACCGACTAATAGATGCAAGATTAAAAGGACAACCAGGGACATAAAGGACAAAATCTAAAGTGACAGAGGATAAGGGATTAGCTTTTCCAACTCCTTTTGCTTTTGTTTGGACTCCATTGAGTAAAATAACATTGGGAAGAGACTGTAAATAAAAAATATTTGACAAAAGTGACCTATTACGAGAAATATGATTAGAGGCTGCTGAGTCCATGACTCACGGTCCAAGAGTAGTCGACTGGGAAACACAAGCAAAGGAATTACCAGCAACAAAAGTATCAATATGAGCAACAGTGGCTACTTGTGGAGATGTTTGCTTACTTGCTCGATACTAAATGAACTCATTATATTCCAGTTCAGATAAAGAAAACCTCTGTTTACCTACAGTTTCATTTTGGGCAACATGAACTTTTTTAGGTGCTCAACAATGCAAAAAGGAACACACGTCATGAGTTTATCCACGCCTATTACAATAAGAACACTTGGGTCAAGACCTTCCAAAACGACCTCCTCCTCGTCTATTCTTTATAGTCTGAGATGCCCGATTTTTCACTGTCTGGGAGGCAAGAACATAAGAGTCAGCTGTCTGTGATGAGATCACTATGTGACTGGGCGTTGCAACAAGGCAAAGTCCCTATGCACTAGCTCTTGCTGTGTGCGGGGTTCGGGGAAGGGTCGGACCACATGGGTCTATTATACGCAATCTTACCTTGTATTTCTGTAAGAGGTTGTTTTTACAGCTTCAACCGTTGGGACAATCGGACTAGCCAAGATCTGGTCACGTACTGAATCAAGGTCATTAAGAAGTCCACCGAGCGTGATAACTAGAAATATCTTTTGTCGTTGCTCTTGTTGCTTTTCAACACTAGCATATAAGAACTAGAAACATCTTTTGTTTTTTATTTTCAACACTAGTAGAAACTGGCATCAACTTCTCAAATTCCTCCATGACTGCTTGTATTTGTCCCAAGTAAGTAGACATATCCAATTCATATTTCTATAAATTTGTCATTCGTGATATCACATCATAGAAAAAAGATATGTTATTAGTGTGTAAACTACGAGTGTTTTCCCAAACTAAATGACATGCCTGGAATGGACGAAACAAAGGCAACAATTTGGAATCAATAGATCGCCACAACAAACTACATAACTGGGCATTGATATTTCCCCACTATGCCTTAGCCTTTTCATCTCCCTCACTTGCCTTTTTGGCGAAGTGATCTTGAATACCTTGACCTTTACACCACAACTTGACAGACGAAACCCAAGATAAATACTTTGCACTCCTAAGTAGGGGTTCAGAAGTAATCAAAAAGGCTGAATTTCCAACTCCATTATTTTTAAGCCAAAAGCATATAAATTGAGAGACAATATTGGATTGAAGTGAGTTCTAATCAACCAAATCAATAACCAGCTTCAATTAGTCAGAAAAATAACCACAAAATTCCAGAACCCTTTTCATGCCTGAAAAAAAGACTATAGTTGCTGGAAAAGTTCCAAAGTAATCGAAATGAAAAGAAAATAGTATGGGTAGGCTCGATTGATGGACGATCACACTGTTCCAAAGAAATTTTTATTTAAAAAGGTGGCAGGAAAAGGTTCCACGTATCGATGCGTGTAGTAGATCTTGCCGGAAAATCTGACCTCCGAACGGCGTGTGCTATTAGCTACCAGAGATTTTTGTTGAGATTTGGTCGCCGGGGTTGGGGGAACTTGTGGGTGTGTTGGTTTTTGCACGACACTATTAGAAATTGATTTGCTGTAAAATCTACCCTAGAAAGTTGATGGAAATCGACATACGACGATTGTCTGACTTTCCCTGATATGTCTCACTCATTCTCTGATACCCTGTGGGATACAATACATGAGAAATTATATTATTGACCTATTAACAATGATACAATTAGACCTATAAATAATACATATCCTACTACATATGAGAATATAATTATTTACACATAACTATCTTACAAGGACTAAACACATTGAAAATGATTGTCACTTTGTCAGAGAAAAGATACTCTCGGGAGATATTGTTACAAAGTTTGTGAAGTAGAATGATCAGCTTGCAGGTATTTTCACCAAGTCCCTTACTGGTCCTCATATTAGTTCTATTTGTAACAAGCTCGGGACATATGATTTATATACACCATTTAAAGGGAGTGTTAGATAGTTAGCAGAAAACTAGTTATATAGTACTATGTAAACATTAGATTTAAATATGGCTATTGTAGAAACACTTAAGACATGAATAATATAATTTTTTTCATTATTTCTCACAAGTACCTTCCATCAAAGGCTTCTCCACTTGCATGGATAATTTTTAAGTTGTGGGTGGAGTTATGTCGTTTTACTAAAAAAAAACGGGTCATGCACAGAGAGTTACTATTGTCAAAGCAATTAACTCGTCTAGGCTCATCATAATGCAGGCTTTAAAACTTTTAGGATAGTTACATTTATCTTAAGGGGAATCGTGTGGTTCTTGTGAAGGATGTATGGATATTCTGTGGGACGATTCAGCCATAAATTCCTTGTTTCCTATAAAACCGCATAAATGAAGTTGTTAGGACCTTCGAACGGTATACTAACCGGGGAAAGAATAAAAGAAATCTACATGAATTTTGTTGCTCTTACGAATCGCATTGTGCTTGAATATACTTTCTATCACGTAGCAGGGTAATGTCTGTTAAAATTTCTTCTTTTTCCCATTAAATTATTCTCTAAGTTGAAAGATGTTCTCTTTTCCTGTCTCATTGTAGAATCAGACTCTTGACATCTATCCTTCCCCTGTTGCAGATTATGTAACCTTCAGAGTTCATTACACTATAAGCGTGAAATGGCTCTCGATACTGATGGAAGAGGACTTCTGGTAATATCCAACTCTTTGGGAGCGCCTATTTACCAGGTAAATTTGTTTCACAATGAATGATGTGTTTCGGTCTCTTTGCCTTGGTTGTCTCAGAGCTTAACTATTTGTTCATAAGCTCTAGGTTGGCCTCTAACCGAAAATGGAGATCACTTGTGGGGGTCAGTGAATTGTCCCATCATCAGTAAACCAATTGGATCTCTCTTTCAATACTCCCTCCCTCATATTCGGCACGGAGTATAAGAAAAAAAAAGATTTTTTAAATGTGTGGTCTTAAAAGCTTAAGGGGTAAAGTTTTGTGGGGCTATGACTTTTGTGTGGTTATAAAAGCTTCTCGTTAAGGGTAAAATTGATAAAATGAGGAGTTTAAAGTTGAATTATTTTCAAATTTAGAAATGTATTATTTATTTTGAAACAGAAAAAAAAGAAAATTACCTTATTTAATATGAAACGGAGGGAGTAGTTTTTTTACGATTATTTAACAAGTACCGTTGGGAATAGCACTGCACATATGGTGTCAGAAGACCTAGAAGAAGTTTGATAAGATGTAGTTCCATTGGTCCTTGCTATGCCCCCTCTTCATTTCAAGTTACTGTTATTTCTTGCCTTGCTGGTTTACTTCAGTTTAATGATTTTTCGACTATAAAAAGTTCTTAATTGTCTCAGGTCCGCAGCCATACATATGGGATGAGAAGTCTTCCTCACAGTGCATCTATAACAACAGTAGACTGGCATCCGACGTCGCCCATCTTCTTGACTGGATCTGCAGATCACTAGGTTCGGGTTACATCTATGGCATGACAGCTTCTGGTTTCTCTGGTTCGTTGTTGTTTCAGATAGTCCGATGAATTGAAAATGTAAAATTTTATTTCGATATCCAGTGTGTCTAGGTGGACCCTGAAAGCTATCTGTCCAATTTTAAGTTATAATTACAACCATTAGTCAAAGGCATCATTGCAAGCAACAATAGAATACAAAGGTGTTATCTTGGTGTAAATGAGGCTGACAGAAATATTAACAGGAATGAAGGACACAGAAGAAGAGAGGTCTTGCTTCATGGACTCTTTGGGACATTACGATGCCGCAAAAATCCTTCAGGCGTCATAGTTTAATTTTGTGGAGATTCTGCAATACTGGATCAAATGATTTTGCTTTATCTAATCAGTATGTGTTAGCTTTGAACTATCGGATACATTGACGAGGGAATAGCTTTAAGTAATTAAATATATTGAGAATATTTTTAGATTCATTTGCTTATTGTATGTGTTTATTAAGTTAGTTTCATCACAGTCTCAGTGTTTTGATTGTCATGAAAACAAATAAACTTTTCGAGCGCTGTCTATTGCCTCAAGATAAGTGATTAATTAACTTATTTAGATAGTTAAAAGTAGATTTCATAATCCAAATCAAACAGGTATTAATACCCGTTCTCTACAATCTCAAAAAACATCAACCTAGAAAATTGATGATCGGGAAAAAGTTAAAATTACCCCTATCGTTTGAAATAGTTTATATTTACCCTCGTCTATCTATTGGTCCAAAAACAAAAACGATACTATTTTTAAACATAATGCTACCACTTGTTTTAAGGAATTTTTACCTCCTATAGCAAAGGTTAATACTTTATTTATTTTAAATAAATACCATTAAAAAAAATTATTTTCTATAGATACCTTTTAAGTTTTATAGCAAAATATTTAATTTTGGTTACTTCCTAGCCCTAAGCCCCTAAATACGCTAATTAGTTACACAATTTTCTTTCTCTCTCTACTTTGATACATCTCATTCTCTTCCTCCATCCCATTAAAATTTCCGATCTAGCAACAAGGACTCTATAGCACGAACACATCCCGGAGAAGGGCAATACTTTGCCGATTTTGTCCAATGACAGAGGAGGCATATTATACCACAAAATACCAATTTTTAACCCTTATGTCCTTGTTCCTCATCGTCATCCTCGGACCTCGAAGAAGCCGCCAGGCTAGAGCTAGGTAATGTCATTGAGTTTCTTTGTTTTTCTTACGATTTATACTTACGATTAGCTATTTATTGCAGTTGGAGAGGGTAATTTATTTTTTATTTGCCTTCAGCTTTAGTTCTTAGGCATCGCCAAAAAGGCCCTAAAGCTATTTTCTGCGACTTTGCAAGGTTGAGCAAACAATTCTCAAGCGGCGGAAACAGAGGCACCTCTATACGACTGTAGGCCTTTGTTAATTTGAAATTTTCTCTCATCGCTGCTTATGGAATCATGGTCGGAATCCGATGGGTCATCGAAAAATTGTCGACTAAAATAGGTCATCTGAAGTTTGGGGTTGAGCAATTTGAAGATTTTGTTACCTTTTTTTAAAGATTATTTCAATGTATCTCGCTGTATTTTTATATATTTCATTGTATTCACTATCTTTTTTCATTGTAATTCAATGTATCTCATTGTATTCCATGTATTTTATTGTATTCAGTGTGTTTTTTCTCATTGTATTTCAATGTATCCCTCTGTATTATATCTATTTCATTGTATTTTGCGGTTGAGAATCTTTTTTATAACTAAAAAATATAAAATTTGTGTGTTATAATTGAGAATTGGACACGCCAGATAAAGTTTGGGAGAAACAACATACACACAAGAATGATAGAGGCGTACTGCTGTGGATGGATTCACAATCCCAACAAATTCATGTAATTATCTAAAAACACATATAAAGTTCTCTGTTTCTGTAAGTTTCATTTAATATATTTTATTATGTTTTGATTTAAATGATTATGCATAAATACAGAGTCAACTCCAGGAAGCTGTCGCGCAGCAACAATCTGAGGAGAACGAGCATCCCATGACTAAAGATGAGATTTTATCCTCCGTTGTTGGTGAGAGAACGGGCTATGTTCGTGGAAAAGGATACGGAAAGAAGCCTCTTAAAAAGAGTAACATTCAGCAGGCAAACATAGAGGCCAGCGTATCTTCTGTTATTGATATTGTGCGTCAAGAGATGCAAGCCGAGATGGATAGGAAGTTGCAAGAAGAACGTGAACAAATGGTTGCTGAGTTACGAAGAAATATGGAAATTGAATTGGAAAGAAAGTTGGCAGAGGAGCGTCAACACGCAAATGAGGAATGTCAACACGTAAATACAGAAGCAGACAAGAGGATCTCTCTAGAAGTGGAGAAGAAGATGCAAGAGCAATCTGCTAGTTTTTTTTACCAGAATGCAACAACAAGTACTGATGCAAGCAACCTCTAAACATTGTTATCACCCAACAAAAATGCAAGCAACCTACTAGAACATGTAATGATAGTGTAAATAAAGTTAAAAATATGTATTACTAGTGTTGTCCATTAAGTAGAGGGAATAATTCATCCTTTTATTCAAGCAATAAGAAGGTTGAAGGATCTGATGTTTCTAGAGTGTTGTTGGGACTGATTTTTAATCAGATCTAAAAGGAAAGGGGGAGAATAAGCCAAGTAGATGTGATTGCACATTACTAAGGTTTAAGCAACTAGCAAAGAATGAAACGTATACTTTATATTCTTGCGATAAATAATTGTTGCAAATTCATAAAAGGTGATGTTGGCATATGAATCGCATCTTATATTCCTAGGCTCTTACTATTTTTTAACAGGATGTGGATTAATGTTTAACTATTCATTTTCATTTCCAGCAGTTGCAATTTTTTCCTATAACTCTGCCTCCATACTTTGTTTCTTGCCCTAAATTAAATCTTCTAGCTGTTTGGTACTTATAAAATCTCCTTCATTATTCCCTGTAGCATCGTTCCCCCAGGATCATTTAGGCCATCTTTTTATGTATTATTCCTTGTAGCATCAGTTCCAGTAGTTGTTGCATCTCCTTTTTTTTGGATAAATTTCAATAGGGGTTACATGAGTTTTGATACTTTCATGCACCTGTTCTGCTCTTTGTTGAGTATTTGTTCTAGCTGCTCTTGAGTTTTGATCTTCTAGCTGCTTTTTGTTCTGCTCTTTACATGGGATATCTTGGTAAGATTGATTTTGTGAACTGAAAAGTTCTAATGATTGAGCAAGTACTTTAGAACTAGAAAGTACATTTGTGTCATTTATAGAACTGGCTAGTTGCTCTAGCTGCTCTTTGTTCTGCTCATCTATTTATGTCATTAACATTTGTGTGGTCTGCGCCATGCATTTCTTTAGTAAGGAGGAAACAGTAGAAAATGTGAATTCACCTGACAAAGAAGATGAGTTGGATAACGAGATTGGGGTTGCATTATTAAGGTGTGTTGATCAGGAAATGTGTTCTAAATTATGTTCAAGAAGGCTGACCATCCCTGTAGTTAGCTTCTGCCCCTTTTTGCATATAAGATTTTCCTCTATCAATGTTATATGTTTCTAGTTATCTGTAAATAAAGCTTCTACCCATGAGAAGGATTCTTAAGTCATACATAGCAATTACGGATACCTTCTGATCAGAATTAAGAGGCATAATTTAAAATCAAAAGCTGCACTTCTAGTGGCTATTCCCTACTTTAGTTTATGCAAAGGAAATATATTACTAGTATGATAAGTACTAGTTAAGCTTTATATAGTTGTAGGAATTAGTCTTGTGAACATAATTCCTATCAAGTCTTTTACAAATTTTCATACTAAGTACTACACTTGCAAGGATCATGCCAAGATACATTGACTTTTGTTTTCAAACTAAAAAAAAATAAAATAAAGAAAGTATTTGAATATTACTCTTAACATTTACATGTTGTTAAGCTGGCAGCCTTGTCCCAAACCAACTGTACAGATGAATTGTTCTAACATATTATTTTAGTAGATGAATTGTTATTAGACCTGAACTGTAACAAGACATTCCTCTATGTTTTCCTGATCAACAAGATGTTTTCTCAATGTCGCTCCTTCATTATCTTGGTTAGCAATCTTTTCCTCTTTTGTTTTACCCCATAAGACTAGGTAAAGCCCTGTCCCAATTAAAGTTGGCTTCTTTTGGTTGATGTCGGTGGTTGTTTTTGTAAAGGATTTAAGAAAATACTTTTCCATATTCGAATTAAACATAGCTCCCTTTAAGAAAAGCATTTCATATCCAGTATGGTTCTATAGCTGGTCCAATAGATTTTTACTAGTACTTTCAATATCTTGCCTTTTTGTTCTTTTGTTTTTACATTTTTTGAGTGAAAACTATGAATTAGAGATATTGGGCAATTCTAGCTTCAAGTCTTGCCTTTTAGTATCCAATAACTGGTTCTAATAGCTTAGCATTTTTTATTGTCCAGTTGTTGAAGTTCTCAGCTACTTTTACTAGTTTGGTTTGAAGTTGTAATTGAAGTTGTAATACATGCACTTAATTTTTTTTATGTACTCTACCACCGTTATAACTATCATTTCTCTGATTCTGCACTTTCAATATTCTGTTTGTCTAGCAGGGACAAGGCACTTAAATAGTGGTATCGTTCAAGGATGGTGTCGAGCAACGAGCAGTTACAATGGTGTCGGGCAAGGAGCAGTTACAAGGCACTTAAATAGTGGTATCGTTCAAGGATGGTGTCGAGCAACGAGCAGTTACAATGGTGTCGGGCAAGGAGCAGTTACAAGGCACTTAATATTTTGTCATTTTGGGATATGTATATGCGTACAGTTATAATGCACAATGAAGTGTCGGGTAGTATATATGTAATTGACTTTTTAGTAATGATAATATTTATAATATTCGGTTTGAGAAATTCTTTTGGTGTTTGTCAAGCATTATTGGTTGCTTTAATATTGATAGTTAATTGATATGAATATCTCTATATAAAATTTTAGAGAATTAGGTTCCTACTGGCCTGGAAATGTATATAATTTTGGTCGTTATAATTGTTGAGAAAATAACTTTTAGTGGCGACATAGTTTTGTCAAAAAATTAGTAACTGTTGCGATATATAAGTTGCCACAGAATGTCAATTTCTTTTGCAACGACTTTAGTCGCTACAGAAACTAGTGTGTCTTTCATGGTTAAAACTTTTGTGGCCACTTTAGTCACTACTAAATGACATTTATAGTGACGACATAATCTTGCCACTGAACATAAATATTTTTTGTGGCAATTTTAGTGGATATTTATAGTGGCGACATAGTCTTGCCATTGAACATAAATATTTTTTGTGGCAGGTTTAGTCGCTACTAAAGGATATGTATAGTGGCGACATAATCTTGCCACTAAACATAAATATTTTTTGTGGCAGGTTTAGTCGATACTAAAGGACATTTATAGTGGCGACTCATCTAATATTTGTTCTTATTGAACAGTTTTTTGTAGCTTTTTTTCCAATTTTTTGCGGCAACTTTATCGCCACAAAAGTTTATCCTTTAGTGTCAACCTCAAACGTCGCCACAAATAACCTTCAATTACGGTTTTCCCAATGGCAATACAAAAGTCGCCACTAATACCTTTTAGCAGCGACTTCTATGGGTTTTGTGGCGTCTTTAGTCGCCGCAATAAGTGTGATTTCTTGTAGTGCAATAATCTGTCCAGCTGTAATCTCATGTTTCACTCCATGAATACAGTCAAATACACTCGAATATAACAACTGATTAGTTGCACTTCCCTGATTCGCGCCTATTTTTGCTACTGTATTCATGAATACAATAGCTTAAATACATCAAATACATATTATAACCACAAAAAAGATATCTATATTCCGTAATATAGCAAATAGTATTTATAGATGGCTAATTATTACTAAAAGATACTGCTTTATAAAAATTTGGGCCTTGTGGCTCTCTTGTTCAACCAAATTTGAGTAAAATATTCGCCCCGTTAACCAAACTCGACCTTGTTTTTTGTTACCCGTGTTAAAAATAGCCCTTATCCCCACCAAACCAAAGTCCTTTTTTGCCATTTCTCTTCTAGTTTTGTCTAAGGTTGTTCAGATGGCAATTTTAGGGTTCCAGTAAGGTTAGTTGGTTGCTTCGATTTGGTGGACGAAACTGAAGAATCTTTCATTTTCAGCATTATATTTCAATCTTTCTTCGATTAATGCAAGTGCTTACAACATGTTTAAAAATTATAGGGTTTGGTAATATTTTGGGGACCTACAACTATTGTCTCTTTCTTGGGGTTTAATATGTTATCTGGTTTATTTTTTTGTACATTTAGAGATT
This sequence comes from Nicotiana glauca, assembly GCA_026770625.1. NCBI lineage: Eukaryota > Viridiplantae > Streptophyta > Magnoliopsida > Solanales > Solanaceae > Nicotiana > Nicotiana glauca. The sequence continues at coordinate 94,935 of MU736974.1, read as the reverse complement.
TGTTTTACACTGTTGTTTGTGGTGGTCCATGTCCTCTTTGTCCGATATGTAACAACTAGGATGTTTTTTGGATTTGTATATCTGGTTGTGGGTTTTCCATTTTTTCTTTATTGCTTGATATTTAGACTTTATGCCTTGGATACTACTGATTTAATCCCTTATTCCCTTATTTTATATTGTTGCATGTGGATGTATTTGAAGAATAATGATAAAGTGAACTTGTATTTTAATCATGGGGATGTTTGGGAATTGGAAATTAAGCTATCTTATTCTAAAAAAGATGTGCACATGTTGCATTCCTGTTTCAAAAATAGATA
>MU736974.1:65275-92447 GCA_026770625.1 Nicotiana glauca | reverse complement strand
CCCCTACTCTAATCAAAAGACTAAAGGCCCCTACTGAAGATAGGTCGCCAAACTACGACCGAGAGTTTCGCCTTTTGAAGCGCCAGTCGCGTAGGGCGACCGGGCCAGGCCGAGTCAGAAAGGCTTTGATGACTCAAGGTTCATATTAGGGAAAGGAGAGTGAGGGGAAGAGGGGGCAGCCCTCGGCCCGATCATCCAATTCGCTCCAACAGACAGGCATGGTTCTGTAGTCAAAGCAACTTCGTCACATTGGTGTGTAGAGAATATATTGAGATGCTATGATGCAGAAAATTAGGCAAAGAATCATATAAATCGGGCAGAGAATCAGATCCGATTATTTCCGTTTGAGATTCTAAAAGATTACCTCTTGATTGGTATTTGAAATAATCTTGGTTGAAAGGATTTTGTGGATCTTAGTTTTTATTGTAGTGATTATAATAATAAGAATGATTCTAGTATTGGAGGTGGCCTATAAATAGCCCTTTATAACTCATGTAAATCATCTCGAGGAGAAAAACAATTTTCTCTTTGAGATTACTCTATGCACTTGTTTCTTTCTGTTGGCTGTATCGTCAACTGTATCGTGAGCAAGCTTTCTCTGATAAGACTATTTGTGAAATACTCTTATTTGTATTTAATTATTTTCTTGTTTATTCGTCCTGCATCAATTTTGGTATAAGAGGTCAGGTTTAGCGGATGAGTATGATGATGGCAGAGTGATGGTGCGAGACACGGTTTGGATAAGCGCACACAAAAAGAAGTTAGTTGTGGCTTCGACCGTCATAAGTACTCTAACGATGTGGATGGCACACAGCAAATTTCAGAAATTGACTCGTTGATCGTGGCAATGGCCCACATGGAACTTAGTTCAACGGGGAGACCCATGAATCGTGATAGTGAGCCACGTGGAACTTAGTTCGAGGGGGGAGATTGTTGGGTACTGTGCGAACAAAGTTCAACATTGGTAGCTGAAAATATTGGGAGCCTACATATAACGCGTATGGATCGCTTAATGGGGTGAGGTCTTTTGGAAAAATCCGTGCGGGCTTGACCGAGAAAGGACAATATCACAGCACGTTAAGAGTATCTTTGGACTATTTTAGTCCAACAACTTGTATTATAGCTAACGTTTTTCCTATGGCTGATGGAGCAACTGGAAGATCTCATGACAACTATATAAGAGGAGATGATCAAGGAAATCAAGTAAGTGCTGTTACTATTGCTTCCTTGACCTTCCAAGAGGAGTTCCATGCGCTGCAAGAATATCATGATCGTAGATTAGAATAGATGAATCTTCGTATAGATGTTCTTAATACAAGTAGGAGGCCAAGGGGTGAAGCTGTGGAATTTGCCCAAGCATCACATGCTGAAGGACATGACTATGTTCATCCACGTCAACGACAAGCCATTCTAAAAGACACAGAGGACGAACAAGAAGAAGATCTTGAGTTGTTCAATAGTGGGAGAAGAAATCAGAAACGTCAAGCTGCACAATGATTTCCTCGGGATGAGGAGTTTCGCCTAAAGGTAGATCGTCCTGCTTTTGATGGCAATCAGAATATTGAGGCGTTCCTGGATTGGCTCGCAAAAGTGGACAGATTCTTTGACTATATGGAGATTCCTGTGGAGTGTAGGGTCAAAGTAGTAGCCTACAGGTTAAAGGGTGCAACATTTTTCCTTGTGGGAACGTCTACATGACACAATACGTCGTGAAGGAAAGGGTCGAGTTCATACTTGGAACCAAATGAAGCAACTACACAAGGGTCGATTTTTTCCCCAAGATTATGATTAATATTTGTTTCTGCAATATCAGCGGACATCTAAGGTGACAAATTTATGCATGATTAATTCATGAGGCTTGTTGAACGCAACAATCTGATGGAGTTTGATAGCCAACAAGCAGCTAGATATATTAATGTATGAAAGTTTGCAATCCAGGACAAGATTGGTGTACAGATGTTGGCAAATGTTGCCAAAGCACGAAATATTGCATTAAAGGAAGAGATGATGATGCAAGAGAAGAAGGAGATTGGAGAAAGAAGAATCGCTTTTTGTCCGCATCAACGACTGTTGACTAGGATGCACCCACCTATAATTCTCAGAGACAAGCAAAATTTTTTGCTAATGATAGAGCTGCTGGGAAAAGACCAGTGAATGGAGCATAGAAGCAAACACATGTGAATCCATATGCTAGACCAACTACTTGAAAGTGCTATCATTGTCATAAAACTGGGCATAACTCTAGTGATTGTCCACAAAGGAAGGGAATCAATATAGTAGAGCGGGGAGAACACATAGAAGATGGTGAAGAGGGTGATGAATTGATGTGTGGGTCTGATGGTGACAGTGATGGTGAGGATTTTTGATGAAAGATAGATCTATGTAGTGCGGAAGATGATGCTAGTCCCAAAGAAGGATGAAATGACTCAACACCACCAACTCTTTCGCACTGGGTGTGCAGTAAACGACAATATTTGTACCTTAATAATTGATGGCGGTAGTGAAGAGAACATCATTGGAAAGAGTATTGTTGAAAAACTACAGTTACTAGTGGAGAAACATTTGGATGGATCAAACCGTAGGAAATATCCAAGTAACAAAAAGATGCAGAGTTTCTTTCTCAATTGGGAAGTACAAAGATGGAGTATACCGCAACGTGATAGACATGGACTCATGTCATCTGTTATTTAGCTGTTTGACAAGGAGGCTCACCATTTTGGATGAAAGAACATATACAAATTAGAAGTAAATGGACTAAGGGTGACCCTAGTTCTGATGAATAAAACCAGTGAGCACAAAGCTCGGAAGTGGATAGCAAGTCCTTTGTGACACTTACTCAGAGAAGGAGTTTGAAGTTGCTTGTAAGGACACTCAAGTAGTTCATTGCCAAGTGGTAAAAACATCCTAGTTACAGCAAAGAATCTACGAGAGAAATCAATTCCCGATGATTTGAAGTTATTGTTAGAGGATTTCAAGGACGTTATGCCCGAAGAGCTGCCTGCGGAGTTACCACCTATACGAGATATTCAACACCACATTGATCTCATTCCTGGTCAAGTTTACCAAACCTACCACACTATCGAATAAGTCCTAATAAGAATGAGATTTTAAGAAGCCAAGTTGAGGAGTTATAAAATAAGGGTCATATTTCAGAGAGCATGAGCCATTGTGCAGTACCATCCTTACTCACACCAAAGAAAGACAAAAATTGGAGAATGTGTGTAGACAGTAGGACAACTAACAAGATCACTGTGGGATATAAGTTTCCAATTCCTCGATTTGAAGACATGGTCGACCAGTTAGATGGTTCAATATTATTTTCAAAGATTGATCTGTTCATGGGGTACCATCAGATTAGGGTTTGACCAGGAGATGAGTGGTAAGTCAGCTTCTAAGACGCGTGATGGATTGTGTGAATGGTTAGTCATGCCTTTTGTCTTAACTAATTCTTCAAGTACTTTTATGCGACTTATGAACTAGGTAATACAGCCATTTATTTGAAATTTTGTTATAGTATACTTTGATGATATCCTTGTTTGCAGTCGAATTAGGAAAGATCACATCTTGCAACTAAGGGAGGTATTGGTTGTCTTACATAAAAACAAGCTCTATATCAACCTCAAGAAGTGCAGTTTATGACCTCAGAGTTATTGTTCATATGGTTCATTGTCAGCGTTGATGGTATTCCAATGGATGAAGAAAAGGTGTGTGCTATTAAGGAGTGGTCAGTACATAGAATAGTAAGTGATGAAATGTGTAGTTTTCACGTGTTAGAAACTTTCTATCTTCGATTTATTCATCATTTTAGTAAGATAATGGCTCCAATTACTGATCTCTTAAAGAAAGGAAATTTCATTGGAGTGAAGATGCACACAAAAGTTTAAATATCATCAAGGAGAAGCTAACTACCGCTCAAATATTAGCTTTGCCGAGTTTTGACAATATTTTCGAAGTGGAGTGTGATGCAAGTGGATTAGGCATTGGAGCAGTGATATCACAAGAAAAGCGACCAGTAGCCTTTTTTAAGCGAGAAATCGAGTGACGCACGACAGAAATGGCCTACTTATGACAAGGAGTTTTATGTGGTTATACGGGCTCTAAAGCACTGGGAACATTATCTTACCGCTATAGAGTTTGTTCTCTATACTGATCATCAGGATTTAAAGTCCCTTGGTAGCCAATGAAGAATTAACCAAGACATGCATGCCCGATGCATCATTTTTTCTTGGAGAAGTTTTCTTATCGACTTTGACACAAGTCAGGAGTAGACAACAAAGTTGCTAATGCTTTAAGCCATCGAGTAACATTGATGACAACACTCAGGTTTGAAATTATGAGCTTTGATTGTTTGAAAGACAATTATGAGAATGACGAAGATCTTGGAGAAAATTGGGAAAGATGCCAGCTTAAGCAAGTTATTGACAATTTTTACATTTGTGAAGGGTTCCTTATGAAAAGTAACAAGCTCTTCCTTCCTTGCACCTCCTTTCAGGAGGAGATTATTAGAGATTTACGAGGCGGAGACTTAGTTGGACATCTAGGAAAAGACAAGACAATTGCTACCGTAGAAGAAAGGTATTTATTGGCCTAAACTGAAATGAGATATCAGTAAATTAGTGAAAAGATGTAACACATGTCAAACTGCCAAGGGTCAAACTTAGAATACTGGCCTTTACATTCCTTTAACGGTCCCTGAATATATTTGAGAGGATTTAACCATGGACTTTGTGCTTGTATTACCACTAACGCGACGAGGTATGGATTCTGTTTTCGTGGTGGTTGATTGTTTCTAAAAAAAATGTCCTATTTCATTCCTTATAGGAAAACCACGGATGCTTCCAATATTGCTAGGCTATTTTTTAAAGAGATTGTTCGCTTGCATTATTAACATGAGAATTTGTGGAAGCTAAAAGGGGATTTCCATGGTGGAAACACCCAAAATTTCAGAGAACGAGAGAGAGAGAGAGAGAGAGAGAGAGAATGAGAAGGAAATATCTGATATTTCATGAGGAGCCCAAAAATCGTTCTCTCTAGAATATTGCATCGTACATATACTTACATAAAAATGGCTATGCAAAACAAAATGTAAAATGAGGCTATCTATCTCACTAAGTAATACAAAACTAAAATATATAAAGCTAAAATACTAGCTATTGGGCTTCGTTGGGCCTATGTGTACATCTGGACCTATGTGTATGTCAACACCCCCCTCAAGCTTGGGGGTGATAGCACATCAAGCTTGCCAAGTAAAGAATGATGAAGGGGCCCAGGAAGTGGCTTGGTCATAATATCAGCAAGCTGGGCAGAATTGGGGACAAAATGCAGAGATATAAGCCCTGAATTGAGATTCGCACGGACATAATGGCAGTCAATTTCGATATGCTTTGTCCTTTCATGAAATAATGTATTCTTGGCAATGTGTAAAGCAGCAAGACTGTTGCAAAAGATGGGAACAGGAGCAGAAACATGTAAACCAAGATCATCTAGTATCCTGATCAACCAAGACACCTCAGCAACCACTTTTCTGAGAGCCCTATATTTTGCTTCAGCAGAAGATAGTGAAACAGTGGGTTGCTTCTTGCTTTTCCAAGAGATTATTGAACCACCAAGTGTAATGTAAAAACCAGAAACAGACCTTCTTGACTCAGCACAGCCAGCCTAATCAGAGTCAGAGTAGGCTTTGATAGAGGTATCAAAAGAGGAATAAAGAAGAATCCTTAAAGCAAGAGCATTGGATAGATACCTCGGGGTATGAAGTGCAACAAGCATATGAGAACTTGAGGAGCTTGAAGGAACTGACTTAAATGTTGAACACAAAAAGATATATCTGGCCTTGTGTGTTGGAGAAAATTGAGTTTTCCAATAATTCTCCGATAAGTGCTAGGATCAGTTAATGGGGCACCCATATCAGCAGTCAACTTGATAGAAGTATCAAGAGGGGTCACAACACGGGAAAAATTGTTACAATGGAATTCTGCCAGCAAGTCCTGTGTGAACTTCTATTGGTTAATGATGTATCCTTCAGAACATTGAGTGACTTCCAAACCAAGAAAATAATGGACTATCCCCAAATCCTTTATTTTGAATTGTTGGTCAATAAATAGCTTAACACTATCCAATTCAGCAACATCATCCCCAGCTAGTAGGATATCATCAACATAAACAGCTAGTACAGTAAGAGAAGTAGAAGTAGATTTTGTGAATGGGAGTAGTCATTCATGCTAGAAATGTAACCTCTTGTAGACAAAGCTTCAGACAATTTAGAAAACTATTATCTGGATGCTTGCTTGAGGCCATACAAAGATTTGTTGAGCTTGTATACCAAAGGAAAAGGAGAATAACCAGTAGAAGAAACCTGCAGCCCAAGTGGGATATTCATGTAAACTTTCTCATGAAGGTCACCATGGAGGAAGGCATTATTTATATCAAGTTGATAGACAAGCCAGTTCCTCTTTATAAAAAGGGAAAGAAGGCACTTGATTGTAGTAAATTAGACAACCAGGGAGAATGTTTTATTGTAATCAATTCCCTTCTTATGAGTATCACCCCTAATGACTAATCGTGCCTTGTACCTCTCAACAAAACCATCAGATTTTTGTTTTATTTTGTATACCCATTTGCAAGGTATAGCCTTTTTGTTAAGGGAAAGAGGTACAATATCCCAGGTGTTGTTAGCTTCTAATGCTTGAAATTCTTTTAGCATGGACTCCTGCCAAGCAGGATTAGAAACCGCATGTTGATAGTACTAAGGCTCATGCAAGTGCAAATCTGTGGAAGACATATGAGAAATAATAGATACAGGGGCAGAACAGACATAGTCTGCTAGATGAGGAGGTGGATGTGGTACTCTAAGGGATCTTCAAAGAGGAGGACAGATGTATGAGGATTGGAAGGAGATGGGGCAAAAATGGGAAATGGTAAAAATTCTGGAACAGCAGTAGGATGAGAAAGAGAGGGATCATCAGGAGGAACATAAACAGGTGAGAATGTAGAATCAGGAGGAATAAGAGGAACAGAAACAGGTGGAGTATGGTGATGAGTAATATCAACAAATCTGGAAGGTGAAGGAAGGGAAGTGGTAGAAGAATTAGTGGAGAAGGGAAAAACATGCTCATGAAAAATAACATCTCTAGAGTAGAAGATAGATTGAGAGGACATATTAAGTAATTTGTATCCTTTCTTCCCACAAGGATAGCCAAGGAAAATGGAAGGGATTGCTCTAGATTGAAATTTGTCTCTACTATGTTTAGGAAATATAGCAAAACAAAGGCATCCAAATGATCTAAGATGACCATAAGAAGGTGAATGGCCATGTAGTTTCTCAAAGGGGGATATGTTGTTAAGGACAGTAGATGGGAACCTATTGATGAGATATGTTGTTGTAAGGACACATTCACTCCAGAATTTAGTAGGCAAGTTGGATTGAAATAATAATGCTCTAGAAGTTTCTAAGAGATGTTTATGTTTCCTTTCCACAACACCATTCTGTTGTGGTGTGTAGGGAATAGTGGTCTGGTGCAGAATTCCTTGAGAAGAAAAGAAGGATTTAGACTCTAGACTAGAGCCTAGTTCAAAAGCATTATCAGACTCGAAGGTCTGAACTGAAGTATGGAAATGATTCTGCACCATAGAGGTGAAAGCTTTGAGTACAAACAGAGCATTACTTTGCTAGAAAGTAAGTGGGTCCAAGTTACCCTAGAGTAGTCATCCACTAAGGTAATGAAACATCTAAAACCATTATATGTAGTAGTGTTATAGGGTCCCCAAATGTCAATGTGGACCAATTGGAAAGGAGTAGTAGATTGAGTAGTGCTATCAGGGAAGGGCAACCTTTGTTGTCTAGCCATAGGACATATAGGACATAGGAATGATTGTTTAAAGGAGATTTGTGAAAAGATAAAAGGAATAGATTTCATTGTGTTGTAAGGCATGTGACCCATTCTTTGATGCCAAAACAAATCCATTTTATTAATATCAACTGATGGATTACATGAGGGACTAATAGGAAAGGGATTGGAAGAATTGAAAACAGGAGAAACATCAGGAACAGAAGATGAAACAGTACATGAAACATCAATTAGAAGGAGGAAACTAAAGGGCTATCATCAAGATGAAGAAAATACAATCCATTGTCAGCCTTACCAATTCCCAGTGGCCTCTTCAGAGAAGGGCCTGGTGAACTTGAAGTCAGAAGGAAAATGGTATGACCTGGTTTTTTGCAATGGTATGACATTACCCATGATGTGCAGATATTACCAATTCTCAATGGTATGACCTGGTTTTTTGCAATATCTGCACATCATGGGTTGTCCATGCTTCTTTGACTCAAAATGAATCTTTTAATTGAAATCTTTGCCCACCATGATTTTGTGAATGATTTAAAGGAGTGGAGGATGCAGAAAAAGACACAGAATTACTGGAGAAACTTGGAGCTGGGATGTTTCCCTTTGTCTCTCATCGTGTTGTAGCATGGAATAGTCCTTACTAACTGATGGGAGTGGCGATATCATGAGAATGTTGCTTTTGACAGTACTATATGACTCATTTAGTTCAGCTAGGAACCAGAACAATTTCATTTCATCAAGGAATTCGGGTAAAGCACCGCATGAACATGTAGGGCCTACATAAGCAGTCTAAAGTTCATCCCAAAGACTACGAAACTTTGTGAAATAAGAGGCTACGTCTGTCTGAGGTTCCTGGGAAATGGTTCCAATTTCCCTTTGTATCTGAATGAACTTGGAACCGTTAGACTGACCAAATCTTTCATTTAAGTCCAACCAACTCTCTTTCGCAGTGTCATAACCTAGGACAATGGTTGCAATGTCTCTAGAAAGAGAATTGGTGATTCAAGCGACCACCATATCGTTACACCTTTCCCAGTAGGAATAATAAGGTGAATTATTAGGAGTTTGGGCTGATGACCATCAATTAGTGCCAATTTATTTTTTGCAGAGAGGAAAACTAACATGCTTTTACGCCAGGCAACAAATCCAGTACCATCGAAAGGCGGAGATACTAAATGAGTGCCAGGACTGTCTAAGGGATGAATATAGAGAGGATGTGAGGGATCTAGAGTGAATATGGCGAAACCATCGGATTTGGACTGACTAGATGAATTCACACGCTCATCACCCATTTTGTATCCAAAGTACTCAAATATAATAGAAATCTACTAGGAATTGAGGCATGCAATTTGAGATTAGAGAGTTAAATACTGTTCTCTTTCACTACCCGAAAAAGACAAGGCGTTCAAATGAATACTGAAGGAGAAGAAAAAACACCGATCGAAATCAGAGGAAAATCACCAGCAAACCATCATTATATCTTTGAAAAACCATGGCTAAGGTTGAATTTCATCTCAATCGAAGAAAATTCCAAATCAAAACCTAGGGTTTAGAAAACCTAGAATTGTGAAGATTGAACTGCACAAGTACGAGTGAATGAAATCAATTGAGTACAGGAACTCGTGTCCTGCTCTAATACCATATTAACATAAGAATTTGCGGAAGCTAAAAGGGGATTTTCATGGTGGAAACACCCCAAATTTCAGAGAACGAGAGAGAGAGAATGAGAAGGAAATATCTGATGTCTCATTAGGAGCCCAAAAATCATTCTCTCTAGAATATTCCATCGTATATATACTTACATAAAAATGGCTATACAAAACAAAATGTAAAATGAGGCTATCTATCTCACTAAGTAATACAAAACTGAAATATACAAAGCTGAAATACTAGCTATTGGGCATCGTTGGACCTGTGTACATCTGGGCCTATGTGTATGTCAACATGCATGGAGTCCCTAAGTCAATCACTTCTGATAGGGATACCCGATTTTTGAACAGTTTTGAATTTCCCAATGGAAAATGTTTGACACATCAGTGAAGTTAAGTAGTATTGCTCACCCACAGACAGATGGCCCGATCAAAGTTCTTAATCGAACTTTGGGCAATCTGATTCTCAGCATATGTGGAGGTAAGCCTAAATAATGGGATGTTGCACTATGAAAAGCTATGTTTGCCTACAATAGTGTTGTTCATAGCGCAACTAGAAAGTCACCATTTTCTATTGTTTATGTCCAATGCCCATGACATGTCTTAGACTTGCTTAAGTTTCCACAAGTTCCAGGAGCGAGTATAATCATAACTCACAAGACCAAACATGTGCAAGATATTCAAGCAGATGTCAAGCAGAAACTTGAAGAAACTAACACTAAGTACAAAGCAAATACCGATAAAAACTGTTGGTTACAGATCTTTGAAAAAGGAGATGATGTTGTGGTGTTTTTGCAAATAGAAAGGTTTCCAGCTGGTACTTATAACAAGCTACAACCAAACAAGTATGGTCCTTATTGCATCCTAAAGAAAATCAATAACAATGCCTATGTGGTCGATTTATCGAATGACCTGAAAATTTTCACGACTTGTAATGTAGCTGACCTTTCACCTTACCATCCATCTAATAACCACTCAATACAGAAAAGGCAATTCAGGCGAGGATGAGCCCTTTTCTAGAGAAGCGGAGAATTGATGCAGAAAATCAGGCAAAGAATCATATAAATTAGGCAGAGAATCAGATCAATGACTTCTATTTGAGATTCTGAAAGATTACCTCTTGATTGGTATTGCAATAATCTTGGTTGAAAGGATTTTGTGGATCTTAATTTTTATTGCATTGATTTTTGGTAACAAGAAGATTCTAGTATTACAGGTGGCCTATAAATAACCCTTTACAACTCATTGTAAATAATCTAGAAGCGAATAATAATTTTCTCTTTAAGATTACTCTAAACAATTGTTTCTTTCTTTTGGATTTGTTGTGAGCAAGTTTTCTCTCATAAAACTATTTGTGAAATAATCTTCTATTCATCTAATTATTTTCTTATTTATTCGTCTTACATCATACTAAGATTTAGTAAGGTACAACAATTTCTATTTATTGATCAATCTGGTGGGTATTATCAGTTGGATGGGGATGAAGGAATTTGGAAATTTCAAGCCCTAATAAATGAAGGTTTCAAGGATTTTAATTTATTTGTCGTGGACCTCCTTTATGATAGTGCGATTATTCCTAATTATTCCCATCCTACTGATATCAATATTGTACCTATAACTGTTGATATTGTCTGTGATAATAGGGAAGAAGACACAAATAATAAAAGTGTGCATGGTGATTATGATAGTGATGTGTTCGGTATATTTCAGAGGCAAAGGAAGTTTTAGGTTACTGGCCAAGTTGATAGGTATAAAACTTTGGAAAATGATATGACATTTAAGGATCTTATAAAAGCTAATGAAGTTATTGGTTTTTATATTGTTGATAATAACAAGGGTCTTAAGGTAGATAAGAGTGATAAAAGGAGACTTAGATACGGGCATGATATTGGGTGTCCCTCTAGATGTTTTATTACTAAGGATGGAAAACTCAACAAATCAAGATAAAGACTTGGCGTGATTCACATAATTGTGGTGAGTCATATGAGAATATAAGATCTACTTCTATTGCTTTAGCACATTATTTCAAGAAAAAGTTTCAGAATAATTCTAAGTTTACGGTGAAAGAAATGAAGGTTAGCTTGGAGGACAAATTTACACTTAATGAGAGTGATTCAAAGTGAAAAATGATAAAAAGTATGATTTTAAAAAAAATTGGAGGGAAGTTACTTGGATGAGTACAACAATTTAGACGCATATGCTCAAGAATTAAGAAAAAGTAACCTTGGGTCTGACGTGGTGATTCAAATATCTGTGGATGCAATAGAGGAAGGTAAGAATAGATTTTGAGTATGCTTGTTTCCCTCCAAGCCCTCAAGAATGACTTCAAAGTAGGGTTGAGAATTTTTATAGAGTTGGTAGAAATTTTTTAAAAGAAAAATACAAAGAAATATTGTTGGTGGTTGTGTCTCAAGTTTCCTATAAGCATGTGTATGCATTAGGCTAGGATGTGGTGGATAAGTAAACCAAAAGAACATGGCAGCAGTTTATAGAGAACTTGACGAGTTATTTGGACTAGAAAGAGGGTGAAGAACTAATATTCATGTAAGATATGTATAAGGTATATTAATCTTCATTTCGGTTTTCTTTGTTTAATTTTTTTATTTTTCACTATGTTAATCTAATATTGCTTGGCATACAGGGTCTCTTGAATTTTATGGATATATACCCACAAGCCTATCACAGATATTATGTGAGGCATATTGAAGCGAATTGGAGCAAAAAGTGGAGGATTGATGAGATGAAAGAATTAATATGGAGGTATTATTGGACCACATGTAATGAAGAATTTAAGAATATGGTAAGACAGTTGGGTAAAGTGTCAGAGAATAGTGTGATAGACTTATTGAAACATCCACTTGTAAGCTGGTGTTGAGCTTACTTTAATACCCAAAGCAAGAACCCAATGGTGGACAACAACTTTAGAGAGTCCTTCTAACTCATAGATTCTATAAGCTAGACAAAAGATTGTGAAGATGCTTGAGGATATCAGAGTAAAGGTGAATTTGATGCCTACTTTTTAACTTCACCAATGTGTGACTGTTTCTATTGGTTAACTAATATTTATGTTTACCGGTTATTATTTGAAGGTCATGAATATGTTAAAGCATAGAGCAAATGAAATGAGTATCTGGAGAGATGATTACGACCCACATGCAATGGAGTTGTACAATATTTACAAAGAAATGAGTTCAGGATGAAAGGTAGATTTTAATAAGAGAATGATTTTGAAATAAATGAAGGTTCAGGCAGGCACATGATTATTCTAGAGGAATAAAGGTGCATACGTAGGATATGAGACTTGTTTGGACTCCCATGTTCTTCTATCAAAACTTTCAACTACAAAAAGATTGACTGAAAGAATGGGATAGAATGATGGATTTTCAAAGAAGCATTTTAGTTACGGTACAACAACCTCCAATCTACGCAAGGTGAAAACTTCTGAAAAATGGATTCATACCATGCCATGGAGCCACCCCCTTAGGAAAGATGGTTAGTATACCTAAAGTGAAAAGGTTAAGAGAGACAAATGAGGCTAGGAAAAGGTAAGAATTATGGTCAGCTTCTAGGAAGATTCTTCAAATGACTTGCGGTCTCTGCAACAAACCAAAATCATAGTAAAAGAAAATTTACATTGAAGGTTATAACTGGCTTTCTTTCATTTATCCTCCTATAATTTTATTGACTTAAAATGTGATTTTAATTGATGCAGTCTAAGGAGAGACCCCGGTCAATTCAAGACCCTAGTGAACCATCAGAATTTGTCATGATTCCTAATTTTTGGTTCAAAAAGCAAGATAAAAAGATGCCAAGTCAGCTTACTAAGTCCACTCAACACTCAAGTCAACAATCCAACCAGTATACTCAGTCCACTCAGCGGCCAAGTGAGCAAGTCAGTCAATCTACTCAGAGAACTCAACAGCTAAGTCAGCAAGCCAGTTAATCTACTCAAGCAAGTTAGCAAGCCACTACGACTACAAGAATATTTATTGAATCAGACTTTAAGGCAGAAGCTGGCCCAACATTGAGGTCTAAGGTTGTTTATGACTTCAACATAAAACTTTAGCATAAAAATCAACAACAAAATACTAGGATAAGGTAGATACAATTCATGGGTGATTACACTGGTGACTCACAAATAGCAAATCTTTTATGTTCTCCAAAGAAAATTATCCGAAAGGGAAGCAGACAATGACAACAGCTCAGCTACTGCATGAAGGAGAAAAAAATTTAGAAAACTTCAAACTAGAAGGGGAAAGGAGAATTAGAATAATCAATTTGTGAAAATTTTATTGATAACTGTAATCGATAATTTTTTTTCTTTTTGGCATGAATAATTGTGACTTGTTTGTTCATCATTTTACGTTTTTAGATAAGTGAATATTGTGTGGTGCAAGTTTTCGAATCACACATTTACTTGTCCCTTGTAAAAATTGTAGTACACTTAAACTTCAAACAAAAAACTATATTTCATATAACCAAATGATCATTACAACTGCATCATCACAAAATACCCCAACATTTACATAATTCCAGAACAAAAATCACAAAAAAAAACAACAGGAACTATAACATCTTAGATGTAATGACCGGCCGGTTGTTTTGAGAATTTTATCCCTTTTCTCCTATTTATTGCCTCTTCTATATTGTATTTTGGTTATGTGACTTATAAGGGGTGGTTGATTTGGATTTCGGGTGAGAATCGAAGTGAATTGGGACACTTAGTCCCATAGTTAGAAGCTTAAGTTAAAAGAGTTGATCGGAGTTTGATTTTTGTGTACACGACTCTGTGTTAGAGGTTTGAAGGCTCCGATATTTCATATGGTGATTACGGAATTCGGAACGTGTTCGAATATTAATTTGGAGGTCCGTCGGTTATTTTGGCTTGAATCGCCGAAAGTTGGAAAGTTGAAGGTTTGTAAGATTGAGAAATTTGACCGAGAGTTGACTTTATTTATATCGGGATGAGATTTTAATTCTGAAAGTTAGAATAGGTTAGTTGTGTCATTTATGACTTGTATACAAACTTTGAGGTCAATCGGAGCTAGTTTGGTATGAATCGTTGTTAGTTTTGGAAGTTGAATGTTCATGGATTCAATAGGTTTGAATTGGGTTGAAATTCATAGATTCAATGTTGTTTAATATGATTTTAGGCGTCGAGTAGGTTCGTTAAGTGTTTTGGAACTTGATGGTATGTTTGGACGGTATTCCGGGGGCCCCGGATGTGATTCAGATTGAAACCGGAACCATTTTGGACTATGTTAATTGTTGAAGCACTGCTGAGTTTGGTGCAATCAAACCTACGCACTTTGAGTCGTAGGTGCGGCACTGCAGAAGTGACCTCAGAGTTGCAAAAGCGGGACTTGTCATGATGCACAAGTTCCGCAGGTGCGGAGGAAGTCACACAAATACGCATCCGCAGAAGCGGAAGTGGCACTGCAGAGGCAGAAGTTGGACCTTTGGTGCTGGACTACAGATGCGGTCGAGTGCCGCAAAAGCAGGTTCGCAAAAGCAGATACTAGTACGTAGAAGCGGGACCACATGAGTGATTTGTGTCCGTGGAAGCGGAAGTTCCTGGCCTTAATGAATGGCCGCACATGTGATGCATTTTCCGCAGGTGCGGAGCCGCAGAAGTGGTTGTTGGTTCGAAGATGCGGAATCACTACGCTGAAAAGGGACAGATCGAGATTTTTAATCCATTTTTCATCTTTTGAGTTAGAGACCCCGGTTTTGGACAATTTTGGAAGAGATTTTCAAGGAGTTGATCGGGGTAAGTGATTTTAACTCGAATTTGACTACTATACATGAATCCATCATTATTTTTATCATTTAATTAGTGTTTTGAGTTGGAAAAATTAGAAAATTTTGTGAAAACTTCCTAATCTATAATTTGAGGATTTGAAGGTCGTTTTGAGGTCGGAATTGAATAATTTTGGTTTGGTTGGACTAGTTATTGAATGGGTATTAAGATTTTATAAGTTCGGTCGCGTTCTGAGACGCGGGTCCGGAGTTGACTTTTGATTTTCTTTTAAGATTGCAACCTTATTATCTGAAATGGCTTCCTATGGTTTGTATTTATGGTATAAAGTTATTTTGGCTAGATTCGAGTCGATCGGAGTTGGATATTCGTGGAAAAGGCTTATTAGTTGATTGAGTTAGCTTGTTTGAGGTAAGTATCTTGCTTAACTTTGTGTGAAAGAATTACCCCTTAGGATTTGAGTTGATTGTGTTATTTGTGATATGTGAAAGCCATGTACACAAGCTGACGAGTGGGTACACGGCTATTTGGACTTTTTTCATGACTTTAATTGAATTGCCATAGCATGTTATATTTTCATTGTTAGTTTACCCTTACATGTATTAATCTACCCTCACATGGCTTATTTGACATTGTTAACACTTGTTTCACCTATTACTTGTTAATTGATCTTATATGCTCTAAGTTGAAGTTATTGTCTTCCTTATCGTTTGTTACTTCTTTAATTATTGAATTGTTTGCTTGAAGTTGTTGTTTTCATGTCTTTATTTTAGAACCTTGTTACTTTTAAGTTGTCTTTTTGTTGATAGCTTCTTGTTGAGTTACTGGTGTTGAAATTATAAATGTTGTGATCACATTGAGGAAAAGTGGTGAATTGTTGAAATACCATTATTGTTGAGCTATTCACTTTTAATTTGCTATTATTGAGGATATTGTATATATTATGGCTGAGCTATGGGCTATTTATTGTGGAAATATTAGTTTTGTTGATTCTTTTGGCAAGTTGTAGCATTTGGGCACTTGTGGCGCGAGTTGTTATTGTGTTGTGATATTGATGTGCATGCGGCAGTATAAGGATGAGGATTAATGTGCATGCGGCGACATATGGTGGGATTTATGTGTGTATTGCTAGTAAGAAAATTACTTGAATCCACGCGGCGACATAAGGTGGGCTGAAGTACGTGTAGCTATTTCGGAAAAAATTGTTTTAACAACTATCTAAATGTAAGTCTCCGTGGCGGTATAAGAAAAGATTGTGATTAAATTGTGAAAAGTGAATATGAGACGGTACCTCGGTTGTGATCTTGTTGATTCTCTTTCATTTTCCTCACTTGTAATTGCCTGCATTGTTTCCTTGATGTTCTTATTATGTGTTTCTTCTGTGTTGCCTTTATTACTCTAAATTCAGTTGTAGCTTATCTTATTGTATTTCCTTATTGCCTCATTTTTCTTGTTTCCCTTATTGGACTATACTACACTTTTTCAGCTTATTTTTCTTATCCTAGTAGGGGTCTTGCCTTGGCCTCGTCACTACTCTACCAAGGGTAGGCTTGATACTTACTAGGTACCGTTGTGGTTTACTCATACTACGTGTCTACACATCATTTTGTGTAGATCAAGGTACCTCATATCAGACTAGGCATTAGTGATTTGGCCATACCTCTTGGATACTTCAAGATATACTATTTGTCGTCTCAGGCCTCGGAGTCGCCCTCTGTCCGTGTTTCTTTTCTACTGATTACTCTTTACTTAGACAGTGATATATTTGGGATATTTCAGTATATTCGTGTAGAGATTATGACTCAGTCTCACTAGATTTTTGGGAGTTATTGTCAGTTGTATTGTGGATTTCTTTTATGATAGATAGTTTGTTGAAATTTGAAGTTCTATTATTATTTGTGTTATTTCTCCATGTATGTTAGGCTGACCTAGTCTTAGAGACTAGGTATCATCACGACATCCTACAGTGGAAGATTGGGGTTTTGACAAGTTGGTATTAGAGATCTAGGTTCGTATGTGTTATGAGTCATCGGCAGGTCTAGTAGAGTCTTGCGGGTCAGTGCAGAGACGTCTTCACTTATCTTCGAGAGGCTATAGAACTGTTAGAAAACTTCACTTCTTTGATTCATTATTGTGCGAATTTGTTCACTTCGGAATTCTGAATCTTTGTCTTTCTATTCTCTCACAGATGGTGAGGACACGCACCACTGAATCCGATGATCAAAAACCTGCACCCTCTGCTAGAACCGCGAGAGGCTGGGGCCGCTCCATCAATCTATTTCGATCTCTACTTCGAAACCTGCCTATCCAAAATTTCCACTGGTTCTTCTTCATAAGCTAAATTTCCACTCAACTGCACTGAACTGAAATCTAACACATGTGACTTGTCTTTATAATACTTCTGAAGCATGGAAACATGGAATACCAGATGAACTCTAGACAAGCTGGGTGGCAATGCATGCATGTAAGACACCTCTCAAACTCTCTCTAAAACCTCAAATGGACTAATATACCGAGGTCTCAACTTGTCCTTCTTCCCAAATCTTGACATTCTCTTCATAGGCAAAACTTTAAGAAGAACCTCCTCATTTTTCATGAAGGCCACATCATGAATCTTCCTATCAGCATAATTCTTCTGCATGGACTACGTTGGATGAATATGCTCCTAAATAAACTTCACGTTTTTCAAAGCATCACAAACAAAATATGTACACAACAACCTAGCCTCACCATGCTCAAACCAACCAACCAGAGAATGACACCGCCTCTCATATAAGGCCTCATATGGAGCCATTTGGATATTGGATTGGTAGCTATTATTATAAGAAAACTTTGCCAATGGTAGAAATTGATCCCACATGCCCCCAAAATAAATAATTGAGGCTCTCAACATATCCTCAAGGATCTAAATGGTTTGTTCAGACTGTCCACCCGTTTGTGGGTGAAATGTGTCACACCTCCTTTTAGCGCTACCGCACCCCGCGAAGGGCGTGGTAAAGGGAGTTTTTCCAATTAAAGGACAATCGAAACGGAATTTATTATTAAGATTCAGAGTCGCCACTTGGAAGATTTATGGTGTCCCAAGTCACCGGTTTTAATCCCGAATCGAGAAAAATATTGACTCTGTATTACAGTCCGCACACCAGAAATTCGAATAAAGAATTCTGTTAACCCGGAAGAAGGTGTTAGGCATTCCCGAGTTTCGTGGTTCTAGCACGGTCGCTCAATTGTCATATTTAGCTTATTTATCTGATTTTAATACATGATGAACCTATGTGCAAATTTTAACTTTTTAACCGCTTTTATTATTATTATTTTAAAAGAGAATTGCAACGTCGTAAAAACGTGTCTCGAACCACGTCACATAAATGCACCCATGGTTGTTGACACATTTCGACTTCGTTGAGATTTGGATTTGGATCACATAAATGCGCACCCGGGTTTAAGAAGGTAATATTATTAAACTATCATGCCTAAAGTAATTTCGCATTTGTGATTCGCGAGGGCCATGGAATTTACTAAATGTCATGCCTCGAATTCTAAGGGCAAAGGACAAAACAAGGTTAATCAAATGAGAGCCGTGTAATTGTCATTTTTTGTTCGGCACGGCACACCTCTAATTCTAATTTTTTTTTTAAAAAAACTACATTTGCTGGACCATTAACTTTCAAACAACTTTTATTTATCTAAGCAAAATTTAAGGTTATTTAAAACATATCGCAAGCCACGTCGCATGAAATGCACATGTGGTTCACGACACGCTTTATTTTTGCCACAAATTCTTTACCCAAACTGCTTGCTAGAAACTTTACCCAAAAAAAATCCATCCCCCTTCATTCCCCAACGGAAATTCCTTATTAATTTTCTTTTATATATATCTATTCAATTCCTACCCTAACATCAATATGTGTAAGTGTTAAAAAATGACTTGTATGTAATAAAAATTGGCATGCTTAGGTATATATGCTATAAAACTGACTGACTCCAGCACTGCATATTTTATTTAGTTCAAAACATTGAAAGCTAACAAACTAAGGCAAAAATTCCGAACACGAGTGGCATCACATATGTTCTTATATATCACGTCCAGATTGTGATTTTATAGGAACAAAATTAGCTTGAAACTAATTAAATTCAGCTAATCCGGAATTCATAGATATATCGCAACCAAGTAGACTAACATATAAATTCAAACCAACAAGATTTTGTATCAAATTTCATTCCATTTAACCAAGTACTACAAGTTTAGGAATATGTATGTACCTGTTGAAGCAAGAGCGAAAACCAAGCTGGACCGAAAAGCCAGTAAAGAAAATATGCGACTACGACCTTGAACGGAACCTCAGACAACGACTACGGACAACTATAAAGCTCGCCGGAGGGTTCGAAAATGGACAGAACTTCGACGGGGTGAGAACTGGGCAGAAGCTGGCTATGGAGATCGTTCGAGCTGGAGAATAAGATGGTGGTTTTGAGGTTGACGACTGGACTGGTTGACGGGCTGTCCGCTGTTCGACGGAGCAGCAGGTGCTCGCAAGGGAGCTGAAGATGGGCTGTTCAGTTGAGGTCGGACAGCAGCAAGGGAGAAGAGTGGTCGACGATGCGAGGGGGCTCGTTTTTGGGGTGCTTCAGGCGTTGGCTCTCGACGGGAAAGGGGGCTGGAGAGTTTTTTGGTTCGATTGTTCTCTTCTCTGAAGAAGATGAACAGTTGCATGTCTCCCCCCCTCCTTCACGTGTCTGACCGTGTATATATGGAAAATGAAGACTTAAGCTCTTCAAAAAATGTCAGTCCAAATCCCCCTTTAAAACCCCACTAATCCATGTTTTGTTCTCCATGTTTTCTTCCTTAAAATGAGTAAAGGTGTCTCCCACCCCAAATTGTGTGTCCCCCATGGTCTTGTGTTATGTGTAGGGTGTGGTGGGTTTGGATTGTTATGGACTAGGTCCGAATTTTGGACCTAAAATGGGTTGTTTGAACCCGAATGTTATTCTTTCCCCGCAACTGAGAATAAGAACACGATCTTATTTAATTAATTATACGTAAGCAAAATAATTATTAAACTGAGAATGATAATTAAAACAAAACTTTTTTTTGGGCATTTTCAAGATTAAAATAACTACAAAACATTAATAAAACTATTTTTTGTAATTTTTATTTTTATATAGAGATAAAAAATAAGGTACTATTTTTTGTATTTTTTCAAGTTTATGAGATAAACTAAAATTTATATATCTTTTTTGTAACTTTTTTTCATTTTGTGATGAAATAAAGTAAAAGAGTCAAAATTAGCTGAAATAGCTATATCAGACCTAACTAAATATTTTACGCTAAAAATATGAAAAATCTAGGGGAGGGTCAAAAATCACACGTCTACAAAATGCATATCCAAGCTCCATCCACACACCAAACTCTCGATGAAAAGCTCTCCAAAAGTGTGATGTGAACTGAGTACCCAATCTGAAATGATAGAAACAGGCACACCATGCAAGCAAGCTATCTCCTAGATGTATGTCTGAGCCAATAGCTCTGAAGTGTAAGAAATCACATAGGAATGAAATGTGCAGAATTGGTCAACCTATCCATAATGACCTAAATAGAATCAAACTTTCTCAAGGTCTATGGCAATCCTACTACAAATTCATAGTAATGTGCTCCCACTTCCACTCTAGTATCACTAATCTCTGAATCAAACTACCCAATTTTTTATGCTCATATTTGACCTGCTGACAATTTAAACACTGCAAAATGTGTCCAACAATGTTCTTCTTCATCCTCTGCCACCAATAATGCTGCTTCAAATCACAATACATCTTCCTAGCACCTGGATAAATAGAATACCTCGAATTGTGAGTATTATCAAGAATAAAGTCCCTCAAGCCATCCATATTAGGAACACAAATTCGACCCTAAAGTCACCGTACACCATTATCACCAATTACCTCCTCCTTAACACCATCTCACAGCACCGTGTCCTTAAGAAAAAACAAATGAGGATCATCATACTAGCGACCCTTAATACGTTCAAACAAGGATGACTATGCAAAAACACAATCTAGAACTTTACTAGACTCAAAAATATAAAACCTCACAATCTATTGGCCAAGGCCTGAATGTCCCTAGCGAAAGGCCTCTCCACAGCTACAATAAATGCAAAAATCCCCACCTTTCTAGTCAAAGCATCTGCTTCCACATTCGCCTTCCATGGATTATATAAGATAGTGATATCATAATCCTTCAACAATTCCAACCACCTCCGATGTCTCAAATTCAAATCCTTTTGCTTGAACAATTGTTGAAGACTCCGATGATAAATGTAAACTTCACATGACACACCATACAAGTAATGTACCGCTAACTCTAAATCATTAACTAGATAATTCTTCTCATGGGTCTTCAACTGTAGTGACGCATAGACAATAAAATTATTGTCCTGCATTAACATACAACCAAGGCCTATGCTCGAAGCATCAGAATAGACATTATACATCCACGATCCTGAGGGTCATACCAAAACTGGAATTATACTCAAACTAGTCTTGAGCTTCTGAAAGCTCTCTTCACACTCATCAGACCATCTAAATGGATCACCTTTCTAAGTGAACTTTGTCATCGGATATGAAATGTCCCTCCACGAAGCGAAAATAGTAGAAAGACAAACCCAAGAACCTCCCGATCTCTGTAGATACAGAACGTTTAGGCCAACTCTAAACTACCTAAACCTTCTTCGTATCCAACTTGATTCCGTTACTAGAAATCACGTGGTCCAAGAATGCCACCAGGTTAAACCAAAAATTACACTTGGAGAACTTATCATACAATTTCTTCTCCCTCAGAATCTAAAGCACAATCCTCCAATGCTTCTTATACGGCTAAAAGATGGTTATGGATAATCATGTAATTCAATTCATCACAACTACTCAATAACATATTTCAACATGCATAAGTCTAACCATATTATTTACCATGAATAAATTAAGCCATATATCCACCAAATCATGGAGAAAATAAGATATGTGTATGACTACAGATTTATTATAAAGCTCAACATGGAAAAGTAATCCTTCATGCCCAATTCAATAAGTCGTAATCTTAAACATGCTACAAAATCATAATTTTGAGTCATCGTGGCATAGAATCAATGAAACATAGATATTAATTCACATAGTCCAAACAAGTCATAATCATAAGTTAAACTCTACCTGATATGCTCATAACCTAACTACACATATATGCTCGTCACCTTGTATATACGTAGCTCCTAGTTCAATAAAAAGTAGCAGATTGATCACCTATGCGAAGAATTCCCTATTACAATTATAGACAAGAGACTTACCTCTATCCAATAATAACTTCAACATTTCAAAATAGATTTTCCTCTCAAGTCAAACTCTAAACAACTCGAATCTAGTTAAATACAACTCAATAAAGTCAAAAAAAATGCTATAGGAATTAATGCCAAAAAAATCTTCAATCTTTAATCAAATACCCAAAAGTTAACCCAAACTTACATTATCAAAACCCAAGTCAAGGGTTAGATCTCAACTATCTATAATAACACGAGTCCAAATATATGATTAGATTCTAAAATTGAGTCCAAATCGACTCTCAAATCTCCAGAATACACTTTCTTAAGTTATACACAAAAACCTAAAACCTAATTTCTCTTTAAAAATCTATGTTCTAAGTGTGTGTGTGTGTGTGTGTGTGTGTGTATATTCAAATCCAAGTGGAAATTATTTATCTACAAAGTAGTAGTGAAAATCCCTTCCAAAATCGCCTCTCTCCATAGTCTAAAACACAAAATAGTGAAAAATTGAACTAACCCTCCGAATACATAATCTGTCAGGCATTATCGCATCAATGCCCTATATGCTCAAATCTGCAATCCATCACTCGCTTCTACGCAATTCCAGCCACAGACCAACCTTGCATTTGCGGTCCGTCTTCTATAGATGCAAGTATCGCAGGTATGACAATCACCTCCGCAGGTGCGGTCCTACCACCCCAGCAAAACCATGCATATGCGCCTTGAGCTCTGCAAATGTGCACCTCGCATGTGCTCTTAAGGCGTCGCATCTGCGATCTTTCACTTGCGTAACAAGTAACAGAGGTGCGCAACACCTGCACTAACAATACCAAATCATCCAAAATGGTCTGAAACTATCCCAAAGCACACTCGAGCCTCCTGGGCTCTCATCTAAATATACCAACAAGTCCTAATACCTTATTCAAACTTATCCAAATGCTCAAAAAACCATAAATAACATCAAAACCAACTATCAAAGATCAAAATTTATCTATTAACTTCTAAACTCTCCAACTTTGCCAAACACGTTGAATCACAATTAGATATTCTGGATGACAACCAAACATTGCAC
Organism: Nicotiana glauca; assembly: GCA_026770625.1. Classification (NCBI taxonomy): domain Eukaryota; kingdom Viridiplantae; phylum Streptophyta; class Magnoliopsida; order Solanales; family Solanaceae; genus Nicotiana; species Nicotiana glauca. The sequence continues at coordinate 68,817 of MU736974.1, read as the reverse complement.
ACAAGTTTCAATCAACTAAATTAATATATCTAAGGATTTTAGCGTTCATGCAATTGAACTACACCCAGAAGCCTCATCTCCCAAAGATTTATTTCGGCAAATTTGGAGTGATATCAGTTCTTGGAGTCTTATACACAAGTACTAATTATAGAAAAGGGTGAAGTGGATCAGTGGTATGTTGAATTATATGATAAGATACCTTGCGTGAATGTGAGCCTGTGAGAACTATTAAAAGGCCAGATGTCTAGGGATTCACTGATAAAATATAAGAAAAATAGGCCTGGGAGAAAAAGAAAAAGAGTATCGGGCTACCATCGGGTTACTATAGAAAAGCTTAGAGTACTCAGTTTTGAAAAATATTTACAAGCTCAAGAGTCTAAGGGAGGAAGGAATAGGTTAATCCATGAGGACAAAGTTCCAAGGCTAGCTCTAGTAGATTAGGAACACATCTGAAGTGCCTAGTAGAAGTTGGAAAGATCAAAAGATTATTGCAAACCTTAGGGAAAAATTGAATGAATACAATTATATTTTGCAAAACAAAGAGAAAGAGTTAAAAAAATTCTAAGGAAAAGATAATACAATTGGGGGGAAGACGTGAAAAGTTGGGTAAGATTGGCTCATCGGTCCAAGCAAAGTCATGATGATGAAATTCCAAGTTTGAGAAAAGAGTTAAGTGCCATTGAAGAAGTCATGAGCCGCTAGTCCACATAGTTTGAAGCCAAGAATAACCATTTTTATGACTTGCTCAACCGATTGGAAAGTGACTTGGTAGATGTGAAGATTCAGAAAGTAAAGGCTTTAGAGTTGATCCAAGCCCATGAGCAGCAAATCTAAAGAATGTTTTAGGACCAAGGGAACACTAAAAGGAGAATCCTGGAGATAGCTGAGTATACCCCTCAAATGTATACTAGCTGTAAAAAATGAGTAAAGATATGTTTGTCATCTTAGCAATGAGCATTATGTGCCAAATCAAGATAGATTTGCAGATTCTCCATGATGAGGTAGGAAACAGGTCGGGGTAGTGAATGAAGAGATGGTCGAAGGGCTACTTGCTAGATCAGGATTTTAGAGTCTCTTTTGTGTTCCACTTTGAATTTGTGTCATTTGTCGTGTAATGTAGGAAGATTTGCTTTTTAGTGTCTTTCTTTATTGTATTTGCCTTTATGTATTTTTGTTTTGAGTCATGTAATGGAAACACCAAAAAGATTTATGTAAACCCAAAAAGATTCTCTTTTGTATATTATGTTTCCCTGAACTATCTAATGATATGATTCATGTGGTCTCATGATACGTAGGTGTAATGACCTGGCCAGTCGTTCCGTATATTTGAGTGTCATTCCCATGTGTCATGTTACTTGAGCTTCTTTATTCATAATAAGAGATAATGATTGGGGCTTTAGGGCTATGTTTTGCTAGATGGGTAATTCTCTGCGATTGATATGATGTTGACACGATGAGTATTTCCGTACGGTTGGAAATAAGAATGGTTTGTTGGTTATTACCGTGAAAAAATAAAGGTAGTTAGATTTCTATTATGATTACTCATTCGTTAAGCACTTACATGCCCTCTACTTTGGTTTCTATCAATGTTTATTGTTTTGTATGATACCTTCCATTTGAGTTATTTATGTAGCCATCTCTATGTTTTCCCTTTGGCATGTTACTATTATATCTATGTCCTTACCTTGTCTGTTACTATTACACCTACATTATTACTTGATTTATTTCTGCTACATGTTCTTTTCAAATTTATGCCTTTACTTGTTGTTAGAGCATACATGTTACATGCCTCTAATTGTCACGTGATTTACTTGTTAGATGTTTTAACCAGCTATATGTATTCACTTACTACATACTTTCACTTATTACTTGCCTCCATTTATTATATGCCTTTACTTACCTTATTTCTTCACTTATTAAATGCCTTTACTTGCTGCACGATTCTGCTTGCTACATGATTTCATATATTGAATGCCTTCATTTGTTCCTTGTTATTGCTTGACAGGCATCTTTACTCGTTTCATATCCTACTCTTCTTTGATTAACCGGATTGGGTGATTTTTTAGATTAGTTATGTTTTATGCTTTGTGGAAGCCTTATCATTATACACAGTAGACTAGATTTTGATATTGGACTGCTCATCTTACTCTTTTAGAGTTGTATTACCGAGTTGAATATTGCATGTTCGTTTTCTTAGTGTTACGTTGTGAACTTATCCCACGTTTGATTATTGTTGTGGTTTCATATGATATTACTATATATTAAGATTGGGTTGCACGTCGTAATAGTGTTTATTGGTACTGGGATCGGGTTACATGCCGTAATATTGTTTAATTGATATTGGGATCGGGTTTTACACTGTAACGGTGTATGTTGAGATTGGGATCGAGTTGCATGTTGCAAAAGTATTTGTTTGTGATGTTTGGTTATGATCCTTGCGTGCACCTCATGATTATTGTTTCATTCGTAGAAATGGGTATGAGGTTATGACTTGTTTCCATGTCTGTTAACTGCTCTATAGCTCTTTAGTTGACGCTTTTACCATTATTCGACATATCTCTTACCTTATTTCTCTTGCTTATTATCCGTACAGGTACATAGTGAGTATCTTTAACTTAATACCTCGTCACTACTTCACCGAGGTTAGCCAAGATACTTAATAAGTACATGGAGTCGGTTGTACTCATACTACACTTCAGCATTTTGCGTGCAGATCTTGGAGTTGCGTAGCTGTGGAGGACGAAACATTACATTTAAGACGTACCCGTGTTCTAGATTCAAGATACCTCTTGCTCATGTTAGTTTTGGATTTAAGTTTTGTTTATGTAAACTTCAAATAGATATTGTATTTATTCTTCACATCAAATTTATAAATCTAATTCATAGTGGCTCATGACTTATACCACTAGTCCTTGGGATAGTTGTATTTAAATCGGTTGTAGTTTCTATTTTATATATATATATATATATATATATATATATATATATTATTTCACAATTTAGTTGTAACTTATATTTCCTGGTTTACCTAGCAATTTGTGTTAGGTGTCATCACGACTTAGTAAAATTTTTGGATCGTGACAATAGGTTTGACCGATATTTGACCTTGGTGTTATCAAAATCATATGGTGAATTTGAAACTTTAGATAGGTCCTAATGGTTGTTAGGAACTTATGTGTGAAGTTTGGTCGTGATCCAGAATGTCTAACTATGATTTATACATAATGGGAGAAGTTGGAAAGTTTGGAAGTTAAGTAATGTATTTTGATCATTGATTCTTGGTTTTATTGTTATTTGTGATGTATTGAGACTTGGAATAAGCTTGGATAAGGTATTCAGACTTGTTGGTATGATTGGACGGTAGCCCATGGGGCTCAGGTGAGTTTTAGGATGGTGTCAGACCTTTTCTGAGTTGTTTGGCATTTCTGGTTCTGGTGCATCGCATCGACAAAGGTAGGTGCATAAGTGCGATGGGCACACCTGCTATGGATTGGTCGTATCAGCGATGGGACTAGTACTGGTGATTGGTCCCATCTCCGATT
>MU736974.1:49941-64587 GCA_026770625.1 Nicotiana glauca | reverse complement strand
TTCTATTTTATATATATATATATATATATATATATATATATATTATTTCACAATTTAGTTGTAACTTATATTTCCTGGTTTACCTAGCAATTTGTGTTAGGTGTCATCACGACTTAGTAAAATTTTTGGATCGTGACAATAGGTTTGACCGATATTTGACCTTGGTGTTATCAAAATCATATGGTGAATTTGAAACTTTAGATAGGTCCTAATGGTTGTTAGGAACTTATGTGTGAAGTTTGGTCGTGATCCAGAATGTCTAACTATGATTTATACATAATGGGAGAAGTTGGAAAGTTTGGAAGTTAAGTAATGTATTTTGATCATTGATTCTTGGTTTTATTGTTATTTGTGATGTATTGAGACTTGGAATAAGCTTGGATAAGGTATTCAGACTTGTTGGTATGATTGGACGGTAGCCCATGGGGCTCAGGTGAGTTTTAGGATGGTGTCAGACCTTTTCTGAGTTGTTTGGCATTTCTGGTTCTGGTGCATCGCATCGACAAAGGTAGGTGCATAAGTGCGATGGGCACACCTGCTATGGATTGGTCGTATCAGCGATGGGACTAGTACTGGTGATTGGTCCCATCTCCGATTGGATATGTGCAAGTGCGAAGGTCGCATATGCAAAGTTGATCGCGCACCTATGAAGGCAGGGCCTATACTTAGAGTACGCAAAAGCAGAGCCTGAGTGCGCTAGCATTTATCACAATTGTGGACCTTCTAAAGCGCTGTGATAGCCCAGATGCGCATGTGTTGTCGTAGTATGGAGATGGAGCCTAGGAGATGAGTTTGCAAATATGAGACTTTGGTCGCTGAAGCACAGTCCACACCAGTGGCTTAGTATGCGCAGGTGTGAAATGCTTGGCTAACCTTATATTGCGAGTTTGGCTCATTTTTCTCCATTTTTTAGATTTGGATCTCAGGAAGAGGCAATTTTTGAAGAGATTTTTACTACTATTTTTAGGGTACATATGTTTTCTTTAGATTTGATTATATATCTTAATTGTTCCATGGGTTTATACACCTAAAACATAATATTGTAAAGAGAAATTTAGAATTTTTATCTACAACTTAAGATGGTATATTTTGGGGATTTGAGGAATGATTTTGGGGAATCTAGTCAAATATTACTCAAACAAATCAAATAATGTTATAGAAAAATGATAGTCATGTGTTATTTTTTGAAGTCAAGCGGGTTGTGGAATAAAAGTTGGCCAAGGTCATCACAAGTTACATTCATAAATGTGTTGAACATTAGGTCAAATGTAGTTGTGCTTTTCTCCTTATATACTTGGAACTATGGGAAGATCAACCTATCAAATTAAATATCTACGAGTCTTGTTTCTTACAAATTAAACCGTTTGTCAATACGATATGGGAATAGAGATATATTCACATTTTCGCAATACTACATAGACTGATAGGTGACAAGTAGGTGTGTCACCTACTTGTTTAAATGAAGGGACCAAATAAACCCCCAAAAAGGGTCGGCCAAGGGGAATTTTAAGGGATGAATTAAATCACTTCATTCACTCATATTTCAGACTAAGAAAATCAGATTGAAACCGAACAACTCCTCCCCCAAAAATCCCACACAAACCCAAGGTGGGGATACGAAGTGATTTTAGTGCCAAAAACCCCAAACAACTTGCTAATTTCCCTTTTTCCTTGTAGTTGTGTTGGAGGACTGGTTTTGGATGAAGATGGACTAGGTTTCGTTGGTTCTACTCAGTCCAAGGTAATTTTATGCTTCTCTTTCCCTTATCTAAGATTCTACGAAAGATGTTTGTTGTGGCATCACTATTGGCTGGTTGTGAACTTAATTTTAAGTTGAATTTATGGCTTTTTTATAAAAGACGAGGATTAATTATGTATTGTTGTTTGTGTTTATCGATTTGAATGAAAAGACAAGTTGAAAACGTGTTTAATTAATCTAAAAAATAAGTTTTGAGTTGCTAAACTTGTGGGACTGTTATGGGGTCATTTTAAAGTTGTATTGTGACTTAAAATTAGTAGGGATAATTGAATATGCGGCAGTTAATATTATTGATAAATTTTGGAAGGAAGAAGGGGTTTAAAACTATAGTTGTATAGTTACAAATCGAGCTTAGCGCTCGTCATAATTGTTAAACTATTTTGAAAGGCTTATTATGAGTATTGTTAATGTTGTTTGGGTTTTTGTTGGTTGTTGCAGCTGGTGGGAATTCATATAAACAGGGGAGGTGTTGTCCATTTTATCGTCGAATAAAGTATGTCATTCAAATAAGATAAGTTATGCCATTCATATTGTGACGAAAGTATAGTTCATTGCTTGTAGACACAGGAGTTGTAGGTTAAGTGATAATAGGCTACATAGACGATATTTACATCCTAATTATACCATAATTTATTGTTGTTTTATAGGCTAAATGAAAAGAAAATATTCTAATTGGTGTTCTTTTACTTCGCAGGGACTAATCCAAGTTAGGAAGAACTATGAAGTGTTTTGGAGTCAGTAATGTGAAGAAAACGTCCAATCAAGAAGCACCCGAGTGGAAAGAAGCAAAAATGGACTAGGTTTGAATCCACCACGACCGCGGTGGACCGCGACAGGCCACAAACACGAGGCAGAATGTTTGGCTCTTACTGCGGTCGCGCCACGGTCGTGGTGAATTGTGCAGTGTCCAGAACTTGTGGGACCAAAGTGTAACTCGGGAAAAACTTATTCCAAGCCCTTATAAACTCAAAAAGCTCGCCCAAGAAAGTATCAAGCTTGTTTTTAGACTACTTGGGAGGCAAGAACAAGTGTGAGAAGATCAACCAAACATTAGAATTTTTCTATCTCCTTTTATTTATTGCAATTACACATTATGAACAAATTTATAGTTTTATCTTGCTTTGTTATGAGTAGCTAAATATTTGATCTAGGGTTGATAGAACCAATTGTTGGATGAAATTTTGACTCAACCTTGTTATAATCGAGCCGGATTTATTATATGATTGTTCAACTACATTTTTTTTGGTGATTAATTGAATGGACCCTTGATTAATCGTGTCTAATTGCCTTATATTGCTTGAGAAAGAATATTAGGTTAGACTGTTGTTGAACAACACCACTTTTGGGTAATTGAAGAGATTAACTACTTTGAACTTAAAAGTGTGGTTAGAGATAATGAAACTTTGGTGGGGTAATTCAGAGCTGCACAAATTGCCAGCTAGAGTAGTTCGAGAGAATGCTCTAGTAAATTATCATACTTGATCGAGAGATAATTACAATAACCCATAGCTCATAATCCTTATAGAGTATTACCGAGAGATGATAGCAAAAGAGTGAAGACTTAACTTAGCAATTTAGGAAATAAATAGCCTAGACCTTTTTACCATTGAATTATCTTTGATTTATCATATTGTTATTTTTAATATCATTTGAAGTAGTTAAACAAAAACCCAACCTTTATTGATAAAAATCTTGCATCTGGAAATTGTTTGAGTTGATAATAGCATTGCCAAGAGTTGTAATAGATAGGTTAGTTCCCTGAGGATTCGACTCCGGATTTAAAACCGAATTATATTTGCAATGATCACTTTGTCTTTTAGAAGGCATAGTTGGGCGTGATCAAATTTTGGCACCGTTACTGGGAAATTAACGGTGTTATTTATTACAACTTAGAAGTAGTGCTAGAATTATTAGTTTAGATCAATTTTTGAAGGTGTTAAACAATTTTTTTCATTGAAATTCTCACATTTGAACTCTTGTGGGATTCAGGTGTATGCCTAGGAATTCTTCGAGGACTGGAGAACTTCTTGAACGACTCTCAGACCCCGAGAAAACATTCAGGGCATTGAACCGTGCCAACAGGAAGAACAAATGCACCAACTTGAAATTGACATGGGTGACATGAATAACGTTAATGGAAACATCAGGGATGATCCAGCTGACCTAAACGTCAGAGTGGTGGCACCTCTTGTGCCAGAAGCTGCACTTTATGATTGGGCACAACCAACAGATGACAACCTGGCCACTGCCATTGTTGTGCCCCAAATACAAGCGGAGACATTCCAGATCACCAACAACATGCTGCATCTTCTGCAGAATAAGGGATTGTTCTCTAGGTCACACATTGAAGACCCTCAACAACACTTGAAAAAATTTCTGTTGATTTGTGTGACCCAGAGGCAGCCAAATGTGACCCCAAAAGCTATAAAGTTGTTATTGTTCCCGTTCTCTGTGACTGGGGAAGCTCAGACTTGGCTGAATTTGCTCCCAATAAATTCCATTGTCACTTGGGAGGAATTAGTCAAGTAGTTCCTGAACAAGTTTTACCCGCCCAACAAGACTACAAAACAGATTGATGAGATACTGCAGTACAAGCAGCAGCCTACTGAGACCTTGCAGGAAACTTGGGAAAGATTCAAAGGGATGCTAGTGAAGTGTCCTCACCATGGTATTCCGGACCAGATGCTCGGCCAGAGATTCTACATAGGGTTAGCAGACAATCTAAAGGCCAGTGTAGATGCTTTAGCTGGGGGTGCATTTATGAGTAAGACATTCACTGAGTGAAAAATCCTTCTTGACAAGATGTCTCAGAATTTGGGGTGGATGACGAGGGGCACAACACTGGCACCAATAGTGCATTCAGTTCCTCTTGATCCAAATAATTCGCATGTTGAGAAAATAGCCACACTCATGACTCATATGAGTATATTGACAAAGAAGATTGATAATATGGGTACAAAGCAAGTGCATATTGTTGACACAACAAATGGAGGACATGTACACCCTGCATTAATTAGTCTTATATGTGTTCATGGAGTGGAGAAGGTGGCAACCAAGGGCTAAGAGAGGATATGAATTATGTCAACAACGTTGGGGGTCAGAGACAAGGAGGACAGCAGTAGAGACCAGCACCCAATCAGCAATACAGACCAAACATGCCACAACCTGGAGGTATGCATCCCTAAGGCCAAATGGTGCCATATCAGAAACAACAGGGCTATCCATAGTAGAACCAGCAACAGTTGGCATATCAGCCACCTCCTCAGCAACAAGATAAAAATATGGTAGAGATCAGAGGTATGCTTCAACAACTCATTGGAACAGATGGTAAGATGTAGGAAAAGCTGGCAATGCATGACTCAGTGATAAAGAACAATAAAACTCAATTAGGGCAATTTTCTATGGACTTAAACAACCGCCCACAGGGAACATTGCCAGCAGACACAAACATTAACCCCAAGGAGCAAAACCCAAATCGGCTGATGGCAGTAAATCTCCAGAATGGGAGAGATTTAGACAGGGAGCAAGAAGTTGCACAATCCAGGAAATAGACTACGCCAGCCACTCTAGTTCCATTGGAGGTAGATGAATCAGCAGAACTTACTGAAGTGGCGGTTGAACAGGTTCAGGAGGATAAGGGTAAAGCTAAAGTGAGTGAACAAGTTGCAGAACAGGTGGTACCTCATGTGCCACAGAACCCCAACAGAAAAAAGCCAGTAAACAGTGCACAAAGGGTGATACATGCACCATTCCCTCAGAGACTGGCAAAACAAAAGAAGGAAAATCAATATAGGAAATTCATGGAGATGGTGCGTCAAATTCGATTGAATATTCCTCTGATGGATGCTTTGAGGGAAATGTCAGGCTATGCAAAGATGATGAAGGACCTAATGTCACGAAAGTTTGATTTTCTGGACCTATCCACATTAACTTTGACACAGACCTACAGTGTAGTAGTGACAAGACCAATGGCTCAAAAGATGTCTGACCCAGGTAGCTTTACTATTTCATGCACTATTAGGATTTATGCCTTTGCAAAGGCATTATGTGACTTAGCAGCCAGCATAAACTTGATGCCTCTGGCTATACATACCAAACTAGGCATTGGCAGAGCTAGACCGACTTTGATGATTTTGCAACTAGCTGACCGTATGATTAAAATGCTGACAGTGATTCTTGATAATGTGTAAGTACAAGTGGGGAAGTTTGTATTCCCTGCAGACTTTGTTATTCTGGATGCCAAGTAGATAAAGAGATGCCTATCATTTTAGGGAGACCATTCTTAGCCACTAGGAGAGCACTGATCAATTATGAAACTGGGAAATTAAAAATGAGGTTGAACAATGAAGAGTCATATTCAATGTTCAGCAATCCATGAGGAGACCCAGTGAATATGCTAATTTCTCCCTAGTTGAGGCAATGGATGTGATCCTGCACCAAAATGATGAGACCCTGACTGCTAAAGATCTATTGGGGGCTTGTCTGAGTAATTTAGAGGAGATGGACAGTGAAGGGTTGGCAGAGTGGGTCATGGCACTTGAAGGCCAAGGATTTTGGAAGAGGGAACCTCAGTTCGAGTTCCTTGAGTTAGAAAAGAGGGATACACCACTGGCGAAACCATCGGTAGAGGAACCACCCAAACTGGAGGTGAAACCACTCCCAGCTCATCTCAGATACATCTTTTTAGGGCCTAATTCTACTTTACATGTTATTATAACATCCAGTTTGCTAGATTTGCAGGTAGAGCAACTCCTATAGGTGCTACAGGAATGTAAGACTGCCATTAGTTGGACCATGGCAGACATAGAGAACATCAATGGAGGCTGAACCCAAATATGAAAGAGGTGGTGAAGAAGGAAGTGATCAAATGGTTAGATGCGGGTATCATCTTCCCCATCTCTGATAGCAATTGGGTCAGCCCTATTCAGTGTGTACCGAAAAAGGGTGGAATGACGGTCGTACAAAATGAGAATAATGAGTTGATCTCGACTCGTACAGTCATTGGATAGTGGATTTACATGGATTACCAGAAATTGAACACAGCCACCTGGAAGGACCATTTTCCCTTGCTATTCATTGACCAAATATTGGACAGGTTGGCCAGGCGATCTCACTTCTGTTTCTTGGATGGATATTCGGGGTACAATCAGATCTCAATAGCCCCTGAAGACAGAGAGAAAACATCATTCACCTGTCCGTATGGCATCTTTGCCTTTCAGAGAATGCCTTTTGGGCTTTGCAATGCACCGGCAACGTTTCAACGGTGCATGTTAGCTATTTTTACGGACATGTTGGAGGACATTATGGAGGTATTTATGGATGATTTCTCCATGTTGGGGGATTCATTCGAGGACTGTCTTTACAACTTAAGAAGAGTACTTAGAAGATGTGTGGAAAAATATTTAGTGCTGAACTGGGAAAAGTGTCATTTTATGGCACAAGAAGGGATAGTCCTGGGACATCGAGTGTCCAGTAAAGGAATCGAGGTTGACCATGCTAAGGTTGACGTGATTGAGAAGTTTCCACCACCTACTTCAATCAAGGCAGTGAGAAATTTCCTTGGGCACGTCGGGTTCTACAAGTGATTCATAAAAGAATTCTCTAAGATTGCTAACCCTTTATGCAAACTCCTTGAAAAGGAACAACCCTTTGTGTTTTCTAATGATTAAAGGTTGGCATTTGAGGAGCTGAAGAAGAGATTGGTGAGTGCACCCATCATTGTTGCACCCAACTGGGAACAATAGCTCGAGCTCATGTGTGACGTAAGTGACTATGCTATAGGAGCAGTCTTGGGGAAGCGAAAGGATAAACTGATGCACCCAATTTACTATGCAAGCATAACACTAAGTGGTGCACAAATCAATTATAGAGTGATAGAAAAGGAGATGTTGGCTATCGTTTTTGCATTCGACAAATTTAGGTCATACTTGATTGGCTCAAAAGTTATTGTTTACACTAACCATGAAGCAATTAGGTACCTGATAGAAAAGGAGTCAAAGCCACGCTTGATCCTCTGGGTTCTTTTGCTACAAGAATTCTATCTGGAGATCCGTGACAGAAAAGGGATAGAGAACCAAGTAGCTGACCACCACTCAAGGTTGGAAGGAGCTGAAAAGAAGGTAGAGGTTGAGGATATAACAGAGACATTCCCGGATGGACAGTTACTAGTAATGACAATGGAGAAGGCACCATGGTATGTTGATATTGCTAATTATTTAGCAAGTGGTATTGTACCTTATGAACTCTCCTGAATTCAAAATAAAAAGTTCTTTTGTGATTGTCGATCTTATTATTGGGATAAACCTCTGCTATTTAAAATATGTGTAGATAACATGATCCGGAGATGTATCCCCGAGAAAGATCAGCATTCTGTTTTGCAGGCTTGCCATGCTTTACCATATGGTGGACACTTTGGAGGAATTCGGACAGCAGCTACGGTGTTGGAGTCGGGTTTGTATTGGCTAACTCTGTTCAAGGATGCCCACACTTGGGTCAAAAGTTGCGATGAACGCCAAAGTACAAGCAACATATCTCGCCAACACGAGATGCCAATGACCACAATTCAAGAGGTGGAGGTTTTTGACATGTGGGGGTTCAACTTTATGGGGCCATTTGTCAGCTCATATGGAAACAAGTACATATTGGTAGAAGTTTCCTATGTCTCCAAATAGGTCAAAGCACTGGCTCTCCCAACCAATGATTCTAAATGGATAACAGGTTTTCTAAAGAAGAACATCTTCACACGTTTTGGCACCCCGAGAGCTATACTCAGTGATAGCGGAACCCATGTTGGAAAAGTATGGAGTTCATCATAAAGTGACCACCCCGTACCACCCACAGTCGAGTGGGGAAGTTGAAGTGTCCAACAGGGAAATTAAAAGTGTCCTTACAAAAATAGTGAATGCAACAAGGACCGACTGGGGATGATGCATTGTGGGCATACCGCACTGCCTTCAAAACTCCAATTGGTATGTCACCGTACAATTTGTGTTTGGAAAGGCATGCCAACTTCCGGTAGAGCTCGAGCATAAAGCACTTTGGGCGTTGCGGCAGTTGAACTTGGAAATGGAGACAGCATGCACCAACAGAGTCACTGGGTTACATGAGCTAGATGAAACTGATGCATGATAAGCACATTGTGGACTGAAACTTCAAACCCAGAGAGCTAGTGTTGTTATACAACTCAAGATTGAGATTGTTTCCGGGTAAGTTGAAGTCCTGATGGTCAGGACCCTTCAGAGTGGTGCAAATGTTCTCAAGTGGAGCTGTTGAGATTGAATCAGAAGATGGGACGAATAAGTTTACAGTGAAAAGGCAAAGGTTTAAACATTACCTTGGTATGGAAGAAGAGAAAGGGGATAGAGAGATATTAACATTGGAAGAGCCCCAGTACGTGAATGAGGAGTGATGATCCGAGCCTGCGTCGTGCCGTGACATTAAATCAGGTGCTGTGTGGGAGGCAACCCATGAATGTTGTTGTTTTTGTTTTCTTATGTAACCTTAAAAAAAATTCACGCACCGCGGCCGTGGTGACGGTCGAGCATTCTGCCTCGAATTTGCTCAACCCACCGCGCCCGCGGTGGGACCGCGGTGAGTCAATAACATTCTACCTCAAGTTTATTAACCCACCGCGACCGCGGTGGGACCGTGGTCGACCACGGTAGTTCGTCATCAGGTAAGTATTTTTTTTGTATTCTTTTATTTTATAATTTTTTAACCCCTACTAATATCTAACCCACCCGCCCAACCCCCTCACTTTTCCCAAATATTCTCTCTCTCTAACCCTAACCCAACAATCATCTCCTCTCTTCTTCTTCTTCTTCACTTCTACCACATTACCTCCCATCTTCCCCACCCCCCATCCTTCTAACTCTCAACTCACCCAAGGTATGGCATTCTTCTCTCCCTCTTCTATTGTATTTTTGTTTAAGTTTTATCTTAGTTCAATATTTAATTGTGTAGTATCTCTAGTTGATTTTTTTCTTTTAATTTTCTTCTTTTCTTGCTTTTTAATGAGTTATATGCACAATGTTGTAGATTAGTGTGTGCACAATTTTGTAGAGATGTGTGTGCTTGTGTGTGTAAGACTAGTGTTATGGGTGTAATTGTGAAGTACAAATTGTGATTTGGCGGAAGCATTGATGTATTCATATGGGCTACATATGTGAGGAAAGTGTCTTGCCCACAAGGTGTTTGGGGAATTGCTCCAATGGAGTCTAAGGGCTAATGTGACTATGTTTGTGGTGAAGTCTGAGTAACTATCCATAGTTAACACAAGTCACACCCTCACTAATAGGTGTTTCTCTGTTTGATAGGTAAAACGCATCCATCTAGGAAGAGACGCAACACAGGGTCCTCTTGAAAGTGGAATGCACAAATATCTTTGCTGAGTTGAGGAGGTGTCAGTTAGACATCTTCTTTGAGGAACCGGAGGAGGCCAGTGTCTAGATGGTGAGGGAATTTTATGCTAACTGCACGGAACATGAGAATGGGGTTGTCACTATATGTAAAACCCGGGTAAATTCATCCCTCGAGGCCATCCGCAGGGTGTACCGGCTGCCAGTTTTCATGAGGGATTCCGATAATTATAGTGTTTATTGCCAACATAGTGTCTATTGGGCTAGTCTTCTTGAGACAATATGTATTCCAGACAGAGAGTACATATGGATAAAGCACCGGATCACACTTAACTTCCAGTCTCTCAATTGGGAGGCTAAGTGTTGGCTCACAATTATTAATAGTCGGTTGCTGCCCTCCAGCAATACTACTGATGTCAATCAACCACGAGCAGCAGCTATCTACTATTTCATGACCCACCAAGATTTTGATGTTGCTCAACTCATTCATGATGAGATGTTCATCCGCTCACCTGAGATACTCAAAGGTTTTTACTTCCCTTCTCTGGTCACCAAGTTGTGATGTCCTGTTAGAGTCCCTGTAAACCTCAGAGTTGATGGGAAATTGCCATTGAAAGCCCCGTTCCGGGCAAGCAAAATCACAATTGGGAGAGAGTCGGTAGTGATGGTCGTGGATAATGATGAATCTGGCAAGGCGGCTGAGATTGTTGTTGTCCCACCACCTCTAAGAAGTGATGAGACGGGCCCATCACAGCCCCACCGAAGTACCCGCCTGATAACCCTGGAACAGGAAATAGCTGGTCTTCAAACTTCGATCACTGACCTGGGCACCTGAATTGACACTCTGGCCACTCAACAGGCCAAGTCAGAGAAAAAGATGATGGGATGGCTTCGAGAGCTAGGACGAGCATGTCACCTCGATCCTAGCACCGTCTTTGATCAGGATTGAGCTTTGGGGAAGTTCCCTTACCCTACTCTGCTTTCTATTTGTTGACATGGGGACATGCCAAATTTTTAAGTGTGGGGAAGGGGATGGCTGTTATTGTAAAAAGATTGTATAACTATGTATGATGTTGTTTTCTTTCTTTTTTATTGTTTGGTATCGTAGGGTCATGTAGTTAACTTCGACTTGGCCCGAAGACAGACACCTTCGACGGGTCTCTTGAGGGACATTAGTCGAACAAAAAAAAGAATATAAGGACTCTTCTTGATGACGGATATTTGAGACAGTTTCTTGAGGGAAGTTAGTCTAGAGAAAAGACCAAAAAGATTTTTTTATTTTAGGTAGTGTAGTAACTCCCCCTTGGTTTTTCTTTGAGCCACGGTTCTTTTCCTAGGGTTTAGCTTGAACCGGGTGTAGGTAGTTTTTGTTATTTTGTTTTTTTTACTTTTTAATTAGTATTGATGGGCTACAAGCTGAAATAGAAAGAGAAACCTTGGCGTTAATACACATGAACATAGCCGACACTAGAGTGTAGCGCCTAGTCTCAGTGGTTGACTCTTGCTAAAGTGCCTTAAATTTGTATGTTTGTAACTGACTTGAACACTCAAAAGAGAGTGTCTTGATTAACCAATCTGGAATGAGTCATGTGCCATGTGTGTGTGAGTTGTACTGTATTCTATGCTTTACATTTGATGCCTAAAACTTGCCCTGTGTGTTTGCAAAGCGAAATAGTAGCTTCATTCAGTATTAGAAGCTAGATATATAAAGTAAACCCACCTAAATGTAATACATCGTAGTTAACCCCCTTGAGCCTATAAGCCTGTTTCTTTGGCAACCACATTGCGAACCTTACCCAAATGTTTGAATAGCCATTTGTTTGAACCCCTTTTACCTCACATGAGCACTTGAATGGCCTTGACATATGCAAAAGTTAAAGTTTGGGGTGGTGGTTTGGTCTTTGAGTGGAACCAATAAAATAGAGGAAAGGTGCAGTTTTGGAAGAGTAAAAGAAGAAGTGCCACGTAAAAAAATGAATAAATGTAGTAGTTGAGAAGTGGTAGCTTGATACAAATGCACCTAAAGGAATGAGATGTTATAAAGAAAATATAGTGGAACGTCTGGTTGACATAAGTATGATTTGGAAGGTTAATGTGATTGTATTAAAAGTGCTTAGGGAGATTAGTCACTATATCCAAATATATCTCACCCATCCCTTAGCCTACATTACAACCAAGTGAAGTCCTAATTGATCTTAGACTGAATAGGCTCGATTAGTGGAGTAGTACACTACGGGCAAGCTTATGGTGCATCTTTGTGGCATGTGAATGTTCTTTTTGTGAGTGAGCGAATTTTGTCCATCTGATTTCCTAATTGTTCTTAATAATATTAATTGTGGAACTACTCTCTTGTGTGATGTGAGGGCATGTAATTCACGAAGGAAAAGTAAGTCTTGACTTCTGTATAGAGTAGTTTGAGTAAGTGCGAATATTGCATGGCATGAGAGATTCGACTTTTGAGACAAAGGTTGTTCACTACTAGGTGCAACTTTGGTGAATTGTTCATGGTGTGATTCGTTAAGGGGAAAGCTTAGGGAAGGAACGTTGATAGAGTGTGGTGGATTGCTCGAGGAATAGCAATGATTTAAGAGTGGGGTGTTGATAATAGGCTACATAGACGATATTTACACCCTAATTATACCATGCTTTATTGTTGTTTTATAGGCTAAATGTCAAAAAAAGTGCTCTAATTGGTATTTTTTTGCTTCGCAGGGACTAATCCAAGTTAGGAAGAACTGTGGAGTGTTTTGGAGTCAAAAATGTGAAGAAAATATCCAATCAAGAAGCATCCGAGAGGAAAGAAGCAAAAAGTGGACTGGGTTTGAATCCACCGCGACCGCGGTGGACCGCGGTGGGACCGCAGCAGGCGACAAATGCAAGGCAGAATTTTTGGCTCTCACCGTGGTCGCGTCGCGGCTGTGGTGAACTTTTCAGTGCCCAGAACTTGTGGGACCAAAGTGTAACTCAGGAAAAACTTATTCCAAACCCTTATAAACTCAAAAAGCTCGCCCAAGAAAGTATCAAGCTTGTTTTTAGACTACTTGGGAGGCAAGAACAAGTGTGAGAAGATCAACCAAACATTAGAGTTTTTCTATCTCCTTTTATTTATTGCAATTACACATTATGAACAAATTTGTAGTTTTATCTTGCTTTGTTATGAGTAGCTAAATATTTGATCTAGCGTTGATAGAACCAATTGTTGGATGAAGTTTTGACTCAACCTTGTTATAATCGAGCCGGATTTATTATATGATTGTTCAACTACATTTTGTTTGGTGATTAATTGAATGGACCCTTGATTAATCATGTCTAATTGCCTTATGTTGCTTGAGAAAGAATATTAGGTTAGACTGTTGTTGAACAACACCACTTTTGGGTAATTGAAGAGATTAATTACTTTGAACTTAAAAGTGTGGTTAGAGATAATGAAACTTTGGTGGGATAATTTAGAGCTGCACAAATTGTCAGCTAGAGTAGTTCGAGAGAATGCTCTAGTAAATTATCGTAGTTGATCGAGAGATAATTACAATAACCCATAGCTCATAATCCTTATAGAGTATTACCGAGAGATGATAGCAAAAGAGCGAAGACTTAACTTAGCAATTTAGGAAATCAATAGCCTAGACCTTTTTACCATTGAATTATCTTTGATTTAGCATATTGTTATTTTTAATATCATTTGAAGTAATTAAACAAAAACCCAACCTTTATTGATAAAAATCTTGCATCTGGAAATTGTTTGAGTTGATAGCCAAGAGTTGTAATAGATAGGTTAGTTCCCTGAGGATTCGACTCCGGACTTAAAACCGAATTATATTTGCAATGACCGCTTTGTCTTTTAGAAGGCATAGTTGGGTGTGATCATTAAGTAAGCTTGAGGATTGGACGGGATATTTTGAGGTATGTAAGTCTTCTTTTCTTTTCTATGGCATGATTTCGTAAGTTATGCTGCCCTTATAAGGAATACGGGATGAGAATTTATATACGTACTATACCGATGATTAAGGTCTGTTCACGAGTAAAGTCATATGAATGTTGAAATGGATTGTGATGGTCGCAGTTTCATGTATTCTTAAGGAGTATATAGAGACTTTCGAAAGGTCATTGCCTTTTATATGTAACAAGACGTCTAGATGTTAATTAAATATTACGTATAAACGGTCAGACAAATTAGAAGCAATATAGTGTCTGTACAATAAGGTATAGTTATATATGAATAGTTCAACAAGGTAGCATAATGTATAGTTGCAGCATGATAAGAACGTTTCGACCTAAAGAATGACACAACTTCTAATACTTAAACGTGTGTGTTCATGAAACTGATAAAGACCCACGAAGATAGTTACGTTGCTCTCAAGTTAAATAAGGTTGATTATGTATGAGGGTGATGTTAAGAGACAATATACGTTACTTATGGAGTCATAAATTATAGAGTATGATAAGTTTAGCAATAATAATATAAGTTGATAGAGCAAAAATCCCGCAACTCTTGCTATGTATTGATGAATGTGTGTGTGTGTGTGTGTGTGT
>MU736974.1:16015-48405 GCA_026770625.1 Nicotiana glauca | reverse complement strand
TATATATATATATATATATATATATATATATGTGTGTGTGTGTGTGTGTGTGTGTGTGTGTGTGTGTATGTTTGTATAACGAGTAGCCTCACAAGCTAAGAAAATTACATAGCTATATGTAGAAAGAATCATGTAATCCCTAAAAATGAGTTGTGATGTGAAATAAGGATAGAAGTATGATTTCAAAATAGTTACAACATTCTTCATGGCTAAATAATATAGAATACAAAGGATGACGTAGCAAGCGGCTAATGAATAAGGATTGGTTATTGTAAGAAGTTACTCGCAAACTTATATATTATCAATACGAGTTTTTCAATTGAAGATTGAATGATGTCTGCATAAGTGATATGAAATCAATATGTATAAGACATGATCCCTATGGATGGTCTATGAATGTGTAGGTGTACAGTGAATCCCTATGGACGGTCTATGAATGCATAGGCGCATAATGAAGGTTAGTTATGGACGGTCTAAGTTGCGCACATAGCCAGACCTCAGTATTATGAGTCATATGGACGGGCTACTATTTTATGTGTACAAGCCACTGTTATTCATGTTTATGAGTGAGCCTTATAGACGGTCTCTTAAGAAACCCGAAAGTGCCTCTTTTATGTTTTAGTGTAGCCCTAGAGATATTTGATCTATCTTAGGTAAGTATTCATATATAAGGTATGATGGCTAGAGGAATGTCATAGATAAAGTTCCATAATATGATGGTTTCGAGTACAGATAACATATGGAAACAATTTAGGGTATACCATGACAAGTATTAGATGTATATACGACAGTTGCGACATTAGATGGTCTCTCGGCCAAAGGAGCCTTCCCTTTTCATCCTACATATTTTGTATGGTAAGTTGGATAATTTAATACTTAGATATGTTACGAGCCAGAATAAAAGGTATGATTCACGGATCTCACTGACCCTCCGGATTTTCAATATATCATATATACATGTCAATTCAATTTCAATTAAGTTATTCATATGTTATATGCCTTACATTTCTTTGTACTAATCGTCTCATCATTAGGGCAATTCATTTATGCCTGCAAGTTCAGGTATCCAGTTTGACGGGCTCTTATCATAGACGGAGTTTATATCTAGTTGAGGATTGGCAAGTCTTCATTTCATCCAGAATACAACCGAGTCTAGAGGTTATCAGACTGTCTTATATATATATAGTTCAGTGTCTTGTCCTGACCAAATTTTGATGTCAGATACTCTTAGAGGATTTGTAGACACATGTTCAGTATGTACAACATGTCAGAGGCCTTGACTACCCGTGTTTGAGTACGATGGCTCGCTAATACAACATTTTCCCACTTATAGTTAGACATTACGAGTTGTGGATATTTTTGGCCCATAATAGTTATAGAAAGAACCAGTTCAGCTAAGTCGGCATATGTATGTTCAAGTTTTTGTCGAATGATCATGAGTTTCAGAGCGGTTCGCTCGGGCAAGTACGACACTAAGTGCCAGCCCTGCCTCCCCAGGTTTGGGGCTTGATAAAGTTATAGAAAGCTCAGTATAGCTTGAATAAACTCGGAGGAGTTTAGGACTATGAGCATTTAAAAGAGATGGAAAGTTACCCTTGTAGTAGGATATGAGTGTGAGTGTGATAAACGATAAGAGGATGATGTTTAGGAATATAGCTTTTGATTGAAGTAATGATTCAATGAGAAGGGATTTTATGCATTGCATAGGATTAGAATACCTCTTATAAGATGAATCGCGTTGAGATGCTATGAAATATGGTTATTGAAGTATAGTAGCATCCCTAAGGTGGATCAAGCAAATAAATTCAGATGTTAGCTAATGAGATTTGAGCCCTAATGAAAATGTATTACGTAAGAAGTTTCAAGTTAACACTAGTGGATTATAGATAACATTAAGGTGAATCAATAATAGATGGATAAAAATTCCAAAGTATGAGATGAGATTAGGATGTAATTCTTAAGATGCAGTGTAATGAGGAAGTATTAACGACTTAGATTTATACATATAGGATAAGCAACGAGAGAGTAACCTGTAGTTGGGTAGCAGACCTCAATAATAATAAATCGGAATAAGTGTTATGGTATAGTATGAACTACCTAGATGCAGTAAAGTCATAAGGATAGATAATCGAGGTTATGAAATAGAATATAGCAATAGTCGTAAGTTCGAAAAAGTACCAAGCGAAGAACTTTGGTATACCTGTAGGTTCCTATAGGAATAGCTTGTCATAGTTATGTATATGATTACAAAGTGAGGCCTAGAGATTGTCTAGAATCTAGAGGAAAAAGAAGAGAAGCACTTTTCAAAGAGAGAAAAACAGAACTAGTTCATCCCAAGGCGATACGCTAGGCCTAATAAACACTTTATCAAGAATTTCTTGAAGTTGTTCTTTAAATTCCTTCAACTCAGCTGGTGCCATATGATATGGAGGAATAGAAATGGGCTGGGTGCCCGGCACCAAGTCAATAACAAAGTCAAAGAGTCGTGTAGGCGTGCATACAAGGGCAGAGTCGTACAGGCTATATGACAGAATGTAGCAACAATTACGAGATTGGAAGAATTCTAAACACGGGTCGTGGTTTGAGAAAGAGGCCTAAATAGGAGGGGGAATGCCTTGGACTTTAGATTTATTCACAAAACAGTTGCCTAGATGAAACGAACAGCATTAAAGAATTCGCAAGAGTTGTATGTTCTAAGATTGATAACAGCATTAGCCAACATTTGAGGATGAATGATCAAAAGGGAGAATAATGTTACACCCCATGTTTTCGTACATAAGAATACGTTTCAAGTCAATTGATGTAAGATTAGAAATGAGATCATCTTTTAAAGTACATAAAGTAAGTTAATCATATTACCGTGGAGGTTACAAATATTTAACACCATGAATAACAAGTACCAAGATGGCTGGAAGGCTTAGAAGCTAAACGAATTGAAGAAAATAAGTTTCGTCGAAAGTCGACAAGTTGGGAATGTTATTATATGTAATTTTGGGTGAGACTAAGGTTATGTATGATTTATTTTAGTCATATTATAGTCATGTGTTATGTTTTTAAATCAAGCGAGTTGTGGAACAAAAGTCGGCAAAGGTCATCACAAGTTGCATTCATAAATATGCTGAAAATTAGGTCAAATGTAGCTGAGCTTTTCTCCCAATATACTTGGAACTATGGGATGATACACCTACAAAATTAAATATCTACGAGTATAGTTTCTAACACATCAAACCATTTGTCAATACGACATTCGAGTAGAGAGATATTTACGTTTTTGCAAGACTGCATAGACTGGTAGGTGACAAGTAGGTATGTCACCTACTTGTTTAAATGAAGGGACCAAATAAATCACCAAAGAGGGGCGTCCAAGGGGCCTTTTAAGGGTTGAATTAAATAATTTCATTCACTGTATTTTAGACTAAGAACTTTAGATTGAAACCATGCAACTCCTCCCCATAAAATCCCATACAAACCCTAGGTGACTTCGGGTGATACGAAGTAATTTTAGTGCCGGAAAACCCAGACAGCTTGCTAATTTCCCCTTTTCCTTCTTATAGATATGTTGGGGGATTGGTTTTGGATGAATAGGTACTAGGTTTCATGGGTTCTACTCATTCCAAGGTAAGTTTATGCTTCTCTTTCCCTTGTGCAAGTTTCTATGAGTTGTAGCTCGATCATAAAGATTAGAACTTGTGAGATTCGAAAGATTAGTATGTTGTTTGTTGTAGTGTCACTGTTGACTGGTTGTGAACTTAATTTTAAGTTGAATTTATTTTTGTTTTATATGAGAAGAGTCTTAATTATGTATTGTTGGTAGTGTTTCTTGATTTGAAAGAAAAGACAAGTCAGAAAAGTGTTATAGTAATCTAAAAAATAAGTTTTGAGTTGTTGAACTTGTGGGACTGTTATGGGGTTGTTCTAAAGTTGTATTTTGGTTGAAAATTAATAGGGATAATTGAATATGTGGCGGTTAATATTATTGATAAATTTTGGAAGGAAGAAGGGGTTTAAAACTATAGTTGTTTAGTTACAAATCGAGATTGTCGCTCGTTGGGATTGTTAAACTATTTTGCAAGGCTTATTATGAGTATTGTTAATTTTATTTGGGTTTTTGTTAGTTGTTGTAACAGTTGGGAAGTCATATAAATTGGGAAGGTGTTGTCCGTTTTATCGTATCGTTCAAATGTGATAAGTTATGGCATTTCATATTATGACGAAAGTATTGTTCATTGCTTGTAGATACATGAGTTGTTGGTTAAGTAGCTTGAGGATTAGACAGGATATCTTGAGGTATGTAAGGTCTTCCTTTATTTTCTTCGGTATGATTCTGTTAGTTATGTTGCCCTTATAAGAAATATGGGACGAGGCTTTGTATACATACTATACCGACGATTGAGGTATGTTCACGAGTATAGTTATATGAATGTTGAAATGGATTGTGTTGGCCGCAGTTTCATGTATTCTTAAGGAGTAAATAGAGCCTTACACAAGATCCTTCTCTATTATATGTAACAAGACATCTAGAAGTTAAATAAACATTATGTCTGAATGGTCTGACGAAGAAGAAGCAATATAGTGTCTGTATAATGCGGGATAGTTATATACGAATAGTTCAACAAGGTAGCATATTGTATAGTTGCAGCATGATAAAAATATTTTGACCTAAAGAATGTCACTACTTCCAAAACTTACATGTTTGTGCTCACGAAACTGATAAAGACCCATGAAGACAGTCACGTTGCTATCAAGTTAAATAAGGTTGATTATATATGAGGGTGATGTTTAGAGACGATATATGTTTCCTATGGAGTCATAAATTATAGAGTATGATAAGTTTAGTAATAAGAATATAATTTGATAAAGCGTAAATCCAACAACGTATATATATATATATATATATATATATATAAGTAGAAAGAATCATGTAATCCCTAAAAATGAGCCGTAATGTGAATAAGGATAGAAGTGCAATTTTAAAATAGTTAAAACATTCTTTATGGCTAAATAATATATTATACAAAGGATGACGTAGTAAGTGGCTAAGGAATAAGGATTGGTTATTGTAACAAGTTACTCACAAATTTATATGTTATGAATATGAGTTTATCTACTAAAGATTGAATAATGTCTGCATGAATGATATGAAATGAATGTGTATAAGACATGATCCCTACGGTCGATCTATGAACGCGTAGGTGTACGGTGAAACTCTATGGACAATCTATGAATGCATAGGTCCATAATGAAGGTTGGTTATGGACGGTCTCAGTTTCACGTATAGCCAGACCTTAGCATTATGAGTCGTACATATGGTCTGCTATGTTACGCGTACGAGCCACTATTATTCTTGTTTATGAGTGAGCCTTACAGACGGTCTCTTATGAAACCCGTAAGTGTCACTTTTATGTTTCAATGTAGCCCTATAGATTTTTGATCTATCTTAGGTAAGTATTCAGATATAAGGTGTGATGGCTAGAAGAATGTTATATATGAAGTTCCATAATATGATGGTTTTCCATACATATAGCATATAGGAACAAGTTCGGGTATATCATTACACGAATTAAATATATATACAACAGTCATGACATTAGATGTTCTCGGCCAACGAAGTCTTCCCTTTTCAGTCTATATCCTTTGTAAGATAAGTTGGATAATTCAATACATAGATATGTTACGAGTCAAAATAAGGTAAGTTTGATTCTCGTATCTCACTGACCCTCCAGATTTCATTCAATATATCATATATACATGTCAGTTTAGTTTCAATTAAGTTATTCTTATGTTATTTGCCTTACATACTTAGTATATTTCTTTATACTAATGTCTCACCATGGGGGCACTGCATTTATACTTGCAGGTTCAGGTATCCAGTTTGACGGGATTTTATCATAGACGGAGTTGATATCCAGCTGAGGGTTGGAAAATCTCTATTTCATCTGGAGTACAGCCAAGTCCAGAGGTTATCAGAATGTCCTATGTGTGTGTGTGTGTGTGTGTATATATATATATATATATATTGTAACGACACGGTCAGTTGTTTCATGAGTTATAGCCCCTGTATTCCCCATTTCTGATTCTTTATGTGTTGTTCAGCTATATTTCATCGTATCGTGTTGGCTTTTTCGGGTTCGGAGTGGTCGTGGAGTGGAATGAGACACTTAGTTCTTATTTAGAAACTTAAGTGGGAAAAGTCAACCGGGTGTTGACTTATGTGTAGAAGATCTCAGATGTGAATTGTGATGGTTTGGATAGCTCCGTTAGGTGATTTTGGACTTCAGATCATGATCGGAATGTAATTTGGAGGTCCGGAGTAGATTTAGGCTTGAATTGGAGAAATTAGAAATTTGGCGTCTTCTAGTCCGCAGTGGAAATCTTGATATCGGGGTCGAAATGAAATTACAAAAATTGGAGTAGGTCCATAGTGTTATTTTTGACGTGTGTGCAAAATTTCAGGTCATTCGCACGAGGTTTGATGGCTTACGGCATCGTTTGCGGAATTCGAAAGTTTAGGAGTTCTTAGGCTTGAATCCGAGGATGATTTGGTGTTTTGATGTGGTTTGGAGTATGCCGAAGGTTTGAATAAGTTTTAATAGTGGTATATGTCTTGTTGGTATTTTTGGTTGAGGTCCCGAGGGCCTCGGGATGAATTCGAATGGTTAACGAAAAGATTGGAAGTTGGTTTGAGCAGCTCAAGCTATTGCTTCTGTCATTTTCGCACCTGCGGATTGGGGACCATAGGTACAAGGTTGCAATTGCGAGAGGGAGGCCACATATGCGGTTTTCGATCAGTTGAAACTTGATCTCAAGTGCGGGTGTGTAGCCGCAGATGCAGAATTTTACGGATAAGTGCAATCCGCAGGTGCGCTTGATGGACCGCAAATGCGGAAGCGCAGCTGCGCTCATCTGGACCGCAGGTGCGAGTCTTCTGGGCAGAACTATAAAAGCCTCACTTCGCGAATTTTTTCCCATTCTTCACCATTTTTGGACGAGTTTGGAGCTTAGGGCAGTGATTTTCAAGAGGAATCGAAGGTTGTCAGCTGGGTAAGTTACTTGGGCTTTATTATTTGTGTTTGTGATGATTTTTCCACTGTTTAATCATAGAATTAGTGGGAATTTAGGGAGAAGTTGAAGGGGTAGGGATTGAGTTTTGGAGAGTTTTGATTGAGGATTTGAGGGACCATTTGAGGTCGGATTTTGATGATTTTGGTATGTATAGACTCGGGATTGAAAGGAGTTTCTAGATTTGTAATTTTTATCGTATTCCGAGATGTGGGCTCGAGGGCCGGGTTAGGGTGAATTTTGTGATGTTGGTTATAATTGTTAGTTTTTCGTTAGAATTGATTCCTTGGCCTATATTGATTGCATTGTGTTGCTTTTGGTTAGATTCGGGACATTTGGAGGCTGATTCCAGAGTCAAAGGCGTAGCAGAGTAGTTTTTGGCTTGATTTGAGGTAAGTAACGCTTCCAAACTTGGTTCTGAGAGTTCGAAACCCCGAACTAGGTGTTATATGATTAAATATTAAGGTGATGAAAATGTCAAGTGACGGGCGTGTGGGCGTGCACCATGAGAATTATGGCCTGGTTCACTCCATGGCACCGCTTAGTGACTCTTTCTTGTTTATATCTGTGTTGTGATTATGAGATTAAGTTAATAAGTTGTAGATCATGCTAATTACCATGTTAGGGATTCACGCCGATACTTTTTGAGACCCGAGTGGTCGTTTATTGCTGTCATCTCATTAGTTTTATTGATATTTTGTACTCAGTCTTGTTCATGCATATCATATCATGTCTCAGTCTCGTTTGTTGTTATTTAGCACATCATATCATTGTTTCGAGATAGTTTCATGGCATTGTGAGCCCGTGTGTTGAGACTGGAGAGTGATGACTGAGTGAGGCTGAGAGCCTGATTATGAGTGACAGTTATGGGATCAGGCTGCACGCCTCAGCAGATTATTGATTATGCCTTCGTTGGCTGGTTATAGCGCTTGGGCTGAAAGAAGCCCCTCCGGAGCCTACACACCCCCAGTGAGCGCGGATGATATTATTGAGGGATAAATTTTCCTGGACATAGATTTGTCCGAATTATTAATACCTAGAGATGGATTTCTCCTCAGGGTTAGATTACCATTGTTCCTGAATACCGGTTGACTTGAAGTCAGTGTTGTATATATATTCCGGGATAGATTTCCCTAGGCCAGATGTCCATATGCGGTACCGAGTGGTTGAGCACTTGAGAGTGTGAGCACACAATGCATTTGTATACATTTCTGGCATTGACATATAGATATTTGCTGAGCTTTATACTTCACATTTTATGGATTTGCTATTTTGCTTTACTGTTGAGTTGAATAATTGAATTGCCAGCATGCCTACTTTACTGTACAACTTAAATGTGTTATAATTATTGGGGTTTAGTTCATTACTACCTATCAGTCCAAAGGTTGGACTTGTTACTTATTGAGTTGGTGTACTCACGTTACCCCATGCACTTTGTGTGCAGATTCAGGTACCTTCGGTCCCAGTGGCAGTCAATGATCGAGGTTGCAGGCTTTGGAGATTGTTGAGGTATCTGCACGGTGTTCGCAGACCTTAACCCTCTTTCTCTATTCTAGTTGTGTTTCAATTGGATTCAGTAAACATTGTAGTAGACTATGCTATTTTCATAGACGCTCACGTACTCCGTGACACCTTGGTTTGGGCTGGTTGTATCGTATTATGAATTTTGATTATGTTAGAAACAGTTTATTTTAAAAAAAAAAAAAACTATAAAGGTTTTTCCGCATTTTGTTTTAATTTTTTGAATTGTGTTTTGGATTACGTTGAGTTGAGGCTAGCCTAGTTCCATGATAGGTGCCATCATGACGGGTTGAGTTTTGGGTCGTGACATATATACTTTTGGGTAGGTCAGTGTCCTGTCTTGACCATATTTTGATGTCAGATACTCTTAGAGGATTTGTAGATACAGCTTCAGTATGTACAACATATTAGGGGTCTTGACTGCCCATGTGTATCCATGTTTTGAGTACGATGGCTCAATGATACAACATTTGCCCATTTACAGTTACACATTACAAGTTGTGCATATTTTGGCCCATTATAGTTACAAAAAGAATTAGTTTAGCCATGTCGGCCTATGTATGTTTTAGTTTTCATCGAATGATCATGAGTTTCAGAGTGATTTGCTCGAGCCAGTAAGGCACTGAGTGCCAGCCACGCCTTCCTAGGTTTGGGGTGTGACATCAGAGGTCATGCTATATTTATGACCTGTTGATTTGGACTTGACGGGCTTCTTTCACCGTGCTGAGCTTTCTAATCTAGTTGTACTCGTACAGTTTCCTTATTTGATCTATGATTTATCGGCTAATGACTTAATTTTCTCTTATTGATATCATGATCAAACTTAAGAATGTTAAATCAGCATATTAAAATTTTATAAAAATTGAAATACATGAAGCCATATCCATCTCTGATTCGTGCAAATATCATCAGTGTGTTTATGATTATGTCCTGGTGCGTCTTTATTATATCATCTCATATGCATATTCATGGATTGGAGAGTTGGATATTGAGAAAAATTGAGAATTTTGGCACCTAGGACATTGTGAGCAGATATTGATTATAGATAATATTGTGATTAGATCGGATTGTACACCGAAATGGTATTATGATTGAATCGGGTCATAGTGTAATAGTAATATTAGTGGATCGGGTTGTAGCGTACAATAGTATTATTAGTGGATCGGGTTGCACGCTATAATAGTATTATTAGTAGATCGGGTTGCACGCTACAATAGTATTATAAGTGAATTGGGTTACACGCTGCAATAATGCTTGGATATAGATATGTATCATATGATTACATATGATAGTTTAGGCCCTGTGAGCGCAGGCACCCTGATTGGTGCTTTGTTTCGACACTTGGCCTGTATCGGGTATATTGATTAATACAGTGAGGTATTGATGTTGGATTATGAGCATGCATTTGCAACCTTGACTCATGCAGTGGATCTTATATATATAGATCTTCACTAACTCATATCATGATTATAAAAAGAATGAAAATTGATATTATATTCTATCTCTTTCTCTGAAAAGCATGCCTAAATTCCAAATTTACTGTGTTTCTAATCTTGGACTTGATTGATGATACCTTATTTCAAGTTCTGATTAGGGTTTCACTTGTTTATTGGACTGAACGTATGTCAGTGTCGATCCTTAGTTACTACTTTTTCGATGCTAGACTTGATACTCACTAAGTATTGTGATTTTATATTCATACTACATTTTCGCATATTGGTTGTGAGACTGGTATTAGTGGTATCAATCGAGTTGTGTTGGAGCATATTAAGAGACTTCATGGTGAGCTAATTTACTTGATCTGATCCAGAGTCCGCCTTCCCTACTAATCTATATTTATCTATGTATTTTCATCTACGGACAGATGTTGTTGATCAGTTGAGACTATTTACTTTTGTTAGATGCTCATGAAGATGTTGTGGTTGTGGTTAGACCGTGTCTGAGATTCAAGATTTTCTTTATATTGATTGGAGGTAGAAACAAGAATAAAGGAAATATCTTTAGTATAAGAATAGACATTCACTAAAGGCAGTATTTGTGCATTTTTTAATACCATACAGAGTTTGTTGGGGGTGAGGAAGTGTAGAAATTTGAGATAGAGAAATCTGTAAGCTGAATTGATCCATTCACTGTACCATCATTCTTTAATTCCATCTCTGTGTGATCTCTTCTGTATTTTCTTTGGGTAACGTTTGCATTTATGACATATAAATCAGATAACGATAATCAGTTAGAGAAACTGTTGTAGAAGAAGAAAGAGAATGGAACTCTCGACAAAGTATATGGAGGACTTGAATAAGAAAATGGGTGAAATTTTGAAATTCTTAGATGGACAATATTGGCATGTGCACATGATGAATTAATTAATGAGAATAATAAGAAAGTTAAAATGTGGCAGGGATATGCATTTGGAACCAACGACACGTGCTCAAAATTCCACTTCCCAAAAAGAAGATTATATCACATCAATTCATTTGGTATTGTGTTTTTATAGAATAACATCAAAATATTTAGTATACCATTATATTTTTTATTTAGGTTTATATTTGAACAAATAATACACTTCTACGCAGCATATCATGATTACTGTTGAATCAAAGTATATTTTGATTGAATATATTAAATGATATTCCCGATTCTTGGTATAATATATAATATACCATGATTATTCTTGAATCATGGTATTCCTTTTGGGTATTAACAAATGGTATTCTTAATATTCTTGGTATATTGTATTTGTTAAATGGTATTCTCAATATTCTTGGTATACAACGTATTGATATACTATAATTACTATTGAATGATGATATTCTTAATATTCTTGGTATACTACATATTAGTATATCATGACTAGCGTAGCATACCAAATTTTAGGATTACGGATTTAATTAAAAAGAGCAAAAAAGATGAAAAGAGTAATAAATTTTATTTTAAAAAATCTAAAATTTCTTAGAAAATTGCAAAAAAAATAAATTATCTACAAATATTAAATAAAAAATTAAAGAAACAAAAAGAGTAGCATGATAACACTCGATAGTCATAATCAGTTGGCGATTGTGTACAAAGTTTCTCAACACAAAATTTAAAACTCGATTATTTATTTAGAAAAATAAATAAAAACAAAAGTGAAAGAAAGTGATAACAATTTTTGGCGGAAGAATTTTACTGAAAAATGACAGAAAATTAAGATGAAAAATAATAATAAAAAAGGAAAAAGTGACAAAATATTGGACGGAGAGATTTTAGTGAAAAATAAAAAATTAAGAAAAAAAAATTAACATAAAAAAAAGTAAAATAAAAAAGAGTAAGGTGTTACTATTAGAAAGACCAAAAAAAAAGAATTAAAAAAATAAAAAGAGAACATAACTTCAAAAATAAAGAAAATAAAATATGAGAAATGAATAAGAGTGCATATTATCAGAAAGAAAAAAAACAAAGTCAAAAAAATACAACTAAACACGAAATAAATAAAAGAACGAAAAAGACAAACCAAAAAAAAAGGACCTTTGGGGGAGCCGAGGCGTTAAAAAGGAGGGGGTCTTGTCAAAAAATCTTCACGAGGGGCATATTTTGTCTTTATTCAAAGAGGGGAGCGTCTTGGTCATTAAGTCTTTAAAAGGGGCTCAAAGTGTCATTTTCTATATATAGAGAGAGAGAATTATTTAACACTCAAAGAGGCTAGAAAATGCTTTTAAACTGATTTTACCAGCTTAAAAGTCAATCCCACTCCCTTAGTATATCAATAATTTGAAAGTCTTATAATCAAAAGAATAAGTTTCTTTTTAACATAAATTAATTTTTAAGATATGTCCAATTTCTAATGCTATAGAAGACGAATTTAAATACTATTGCAAGTTGGTGTTTAGTATTTACTTCTCTTGTCAAGATTAATAAGAAAAATAAAAAAAAAACAGGAAGGAGTTCAATTGTTCAAGAATATACATGAACTTAAACATGTCTGATACAATCCCAGATAAGGAAGACAAAGCAGCAAAGATTCGAAGGGAGAGAAAGAGAGATAAAATGAAGATCAATGCTCAATTACAAATAAATATATTAAAGTTGAAAAAGATTAATGGTCTTTCTTTGTAGTGAAATAAACTATGAACTAATTTTATTTTTGAAGTTGTATTAGTTGAAAAAGATGTTACAGCTCTTGATCATTCATAGAAACTTGTATTTATTCTTTCATGTATAATAATTTACAAAAAAAATGATTTCAATAATATCGATATTGTTATACACAAACATGTGCTACATCACTCAGCATGCACTAACTAGTATGATAAAAGGTAGGGGCAAATGTCAGCGTGATATGTAAGTTAATTTAGAAAATGAAGAATATCTTAAACTGTAAGCATATGATTCATCGTAACAATGAAAATTTAGAGTTCCCAAGTATTTTGCACAAAGAAACACATCCTCCCTACCTACACAGATAGTCTTTCTTCTAATTCAGACCCTACCAAGGGTCAAACAAAAAAAAATGTTGACCAAACAAAATTGATCTATGAAACAAGACAGGCAAAGCCCCACCAGTTTCAATTAGAATGAGAATCTCCCTTCGTTTAAAATTTACTTGCGATGCCGCCTCTTGGGCTCAGCTCTTTGCCTCTTGTCCTCATCCCACTCTCTGTCATACATACTGCGTAGCACAGTTAAGGAATCAAATATACGCAGACTCCCATCTCGAGTTCTCAAAACTGAAAATATATTTATGCAGTTCTAAAAGGATTATTAACGCAACAGTGTACTTTCATGTGATATAGCATCATAAAAGCTTTTGAACATTAATAACAAAATTGACTTTGAACAAAAATCCCTGAAAGTAAAATATGGGCAAACATTGGGTACACTATTGAAATATAGTAAAAACGCACCAAAACTAGATTGGTGGCATTGTGCAATTCTAGCCAGAGACTTGTATTTTAGAAGACAATGCATGCCGATAAGAGAAACACAAATCTTCCATTCACAAAATGCATGGCATTTGTTGGTTTATGCAGAAGATGTTCAAAAGAAAACTCGGGGATATTGTATGCATGAATATCAATAAGGATACGGGTCAACATCACGACGAGGTGCTTTGCTGGCACTTTCTTTTCCGTGAAGCCTAAGACCTGGCTCGTCCAAGTAACCTGGACGCTGCTGAACAATGACACCCTTCCGCTCTCCCCTCTCTCTTCCATCATAGGGCTGTGACATATTAATAGAGAGGGCAGGAGGATGAGTAGCGGGTGAATACTCGCCAGGTTCTGAAGCCATATGCTCTCTCTTAAGTTTGCGCCTCTTTGAGGCATTTGGATCCAAATCATCCTTCACGAGGCTTGCTTTCTCCCTCTCTCTTTCCCTCTCCTCTACCTGCAATACACAACTGAAACGTAAGTAAGTACTAACAAACAACAAGAAAGCTCTAATCCAAAATCAAGGTTTTACTAGAAAAATTCTGATCCTTGAAGCAAGATGGTGAACTGCAAAACTTAGTTAAAACAACTAATAAGCCTTAATCCCAATCAAGTTCGAGTTGCTTATATGTACCTCACTGACAATGTCACTCCATTTAAGCTCATCTTGGATGGTCAGGCCAATATTGTACAAAATAAAAGTATAATAAAAAATAAAAATAAAAAGTACAAGTAAAATAATATCCAAGAGATCATATAATCTGTTCATAACCACGTTCATCTGGCCAATATGAAGACAGAAGTGACTTTAGGCCAGGATCGCATAGGAAAAGGTTTGAGTATTAATGTTAAGCCAACACACAAAGTAACCAAGAAATTTGAGTTTCTACCATTCTCATTGCCTCAATCAAGGGTGTATGGAATGAATATTCAAGCTCAATAATGCAACATGTCATTGGTGGATATAGAATCTAGCAAACCTCTACGGGGAAAGAGTCGAGAACTCAGAGGTGTTGCAAGGTTAAATGGCTAAAAAAAGAGATACCAGTGAATGTTTTCAACACTGTAAAATGGATGGCCATTACTCAGACCCGAGTTACAGGGGACAAAAAATACAATCTAAAAAAGGGAAACTACTCCCTCCATACTTTAATTAACCTAGTTACCTGTTGTTGAGGTCAAAATATGAATGCCTGGGCATGCTATCACAACAACCACCACCCAGCATATCCCACTTAATGGGGTCTGAGGAGGGTAGTGTGTACGTAGACCTTACCTCTACCCTGGGGTAGAGACGCTATTTCCAAATAGACCCTCCGCATCCTTCCCTCCAAGAACTTCTCACCTTGCTCTTGGGGAGACTCGAACTCACAACCTCTCGGTTGGAAGTGGGGGTTGCTTATTATCACAATAGAAATTAAAATAAAAAAAGGTTCAAAGTTTATTAAGTACCTTCAAACGATTTCAAACATAGGGAAAATATTAGTTACATTGGCAACTAAGGTCAAACAAAATACTCCCTCCGTTTCAATTTATGTGAACTCATTTGACTGGGCACGGAGTTTAAGAAAAGAGAGAAGCTTTTGAACTTGTGGTGTAAAATGAAGCACAAATATTTTTTGTGGTTATAAATCATTGCATAAAGGTAAATTGTTTCCAAATAAGGAAAGAGGTCATTCTTTTTGGCACGGACCAAAAAAGAAATAGGTTCATATAAATTGAAACGGAGGGAGAATGAAAGAGATGATGCACTTAATCTGGAAAAGTCTGGGCTCTCGGAGATCGAAAGCTTCTCCAATTTAAGAACACATGTCAAATAGATGTGTTGGACACCAAATATAAATGACCCCCACAATGGGAGAAAGTAGCCTGACAATGAAGCGTGAAACATAAATATTATCTAGACAGACAGCCAAAATAAGTCTTTGAATTGAGTTGAAAAGTAAAAAAGTAAGAGCAAACAGGAATAACTTCCAAATGGCATTTGCCAAATTTAGAACGTCAGAATTCAAAATAGCATGCAATGAATCAGAAAAATGTTTATTTTCTATAAAACCAGAAAATGCACAGGAAAAGCAATTAGTATCAAGGAGTATAAAATCTGAACTTTCCTTAAAAGTATATTCAGTTTCAGCGACCTGTCCGAAGCTGATAAATACTAATCATAAGCATACTAATAGCAGCTAAATCAGGTTTTTGTAATTAAGAAGATAACAAATGCCAGTAATATCAATAATGTCCGCTGTTTCTTGAATAATTGTGCATGAAATGTAAATCAAATTTACCTTCATTGGAAGTTCTCTTTCTTCCCGCTTTCTGTCTCGAAAATCTTCTTCTCTCCTTCGCTTTAAATCTTCCTGCAATGATGCATTATTCTCTTCTGATCGTCGTCTCTCTCTCTCATCATGCCTTGGAGAAAGTTTTTGACTATGCCTGGCTGTTCCAAAACGTCTATCAGACTCTTCATCTCTTCTGCCTGCATTAATGGATTGGGGGACCATGTGAGGCGGAAGTGGTGGAGGTGGAGGCAAATTTTGATTGTGAAACCGATCATCCATATGAGATTTCTCTACAGACGCGTCACTATGTCGTGGCTTGCTCCTATCATCTTTGATTCTTTCATCCTTACTTAACCTATCGAAGTTCCTATCAGCACCTCTCTCCTGTACTCTTTCAACAGAGCGTTCTCTTCCATGCCGCTCTGTCGACCTATCTCTTGATTTTTCAGACAACGTATCATCCCCACGAGACTTGTCAGGGCGGTCCACTCTTTCTTTGTGATCTTTCTCATGTCTTTCACTACCCTTATCTTTGGATCTATCAAGAGGCTTCTCCGAGGCCCGGCTCAATATTTGATCATCAGATCCATGTTTATCATAATCTGCTGCATGAAGTTTATCAGCAGCTCGTGCATCTATTAACCGCTCTCTCTCAGATGAACGAACATCACCACCATCAATATCTCTACTGTCAGGTTCACCTTTCCGGCGTTTATTCAGTCTATCAAGCTCTTCCGTGGGGCTAGATCTCTTCTGTACTTTTTCATTAACTCTGGAAGCATCCTGCCGAGGGGAATGGACCAGACGCGATGAGGACTGCTTATGCAGATCAGAGCTTTCATTGCCATCATCTTTTCCAGCAGAAAGCATCAGCTCAGCTGATTTGGTAGCTGCAAGTTCTGCTTTCGATTCACTTGAAAGATCTAGCGATCTCATTAATGAAGCTGCACTTTTAGGTACAGCAGACAACAAGCTACCATTCCCTGAAACTGTAGCAGAAACATTGACATTCCCACTTGCTCTGCTTTCAGAAGGATGACCAACATCAATATAAGTAGCTCCAGTTGCTCTTCCAACAGCTTTCCCAGACTTGTCGTCCTTTTCAATATCATGCTTTTGTTGCTTTGAAAGAGATCCAGCAGGAGCAGCTCGCCTGCCTGTAGCTCTTCCCTACAAAAAAGGGTGTTGTGTATTAAGTTCAGACAAGTTAACAAAAGAGAAATGCTCAGTTGAATAATAAAGGATCCATTTTGCTCCATCTGCATAAGAATTCATCGAAAAGGAAGGCAAAGAGGTTGCTTCATCATCCATATCTTACACTAACAATATTCAGCGAAGATCATGTTCTATCCTTGGAAGAAAAACTATCAAGTAGGCCTAAACCTTGACAAGACATTGAAAACAACTTATGCTATGGAACCACAATCACTAAAATTTTAAAGGGGCAGCCCGGTGCACTAAGCTCCCGCTATGCCCCGGGTCGGGGGAAGGGCCGGTCCACAAGGGTCTACCGTATGCAGCCTTACCCTGCATTTCTGCAAGAGGCTGTTTCCACGGCTCGAACCCGTGATCTGTCACATGGTAGCAACTTTACCGATTACGCCAAGGCTCCCCTTCAATCACCAAAATTTTATTCCATGATATTAGCCTTCCCAAGTCAAACGTTTTGGGATAATATCTAGTAAAAGGAGTGCTAGCAAGTTGTTAATTACAAGACAATAAATGCTAAGTAGTCAAACAAAAACAAAGCATTAAAATTTTAGTTTAGCTACAAGACTGAAAAATCTTGCAGAAATAACAGCCAAGCTAAGAGACATAGAATTAGTTAAGCAAAAGAACACATTCAACAACAAAGAAACATACAAGCTCCAACAGAATAAAAGATTTTTAAAGAACAAAGATTCAGAAAGGAACAAAGCTTAGGGTACTAAGCTAGGAAAGGTTTACAATGCTTTCAGTCTCAAGGTTCAATAGCTAATCAGCAGAAGTGGTTCTGTAAGGTGCTCTCTAATTAAGATAGTGTGACATAATAAGTGCTGGCTTCTGTTCGATAATACAAAAATATGCAGCAAAGTGAAATATAACTGCATTCAGATGTAATCTACTGCAAAGTATTTCTATTTACAAGGACGATGATCGATTAACCACAATTTGACAACAATTCAAATTATATTCAAATAACATCGCCAAACACGTCCACAACAGATGTGATGTCTTAGTGTGACATAATAAGTGCTGGCTTCTGTTCGATAATACAAAAATATGCAGCAAAGTGAAATATAACTGCATTCAGATGTAATCTACTGCAAAGTATTTCTATTTACAAGGACGATGATCGATTAAACACAATTTGACAACAATTCAGATTATATTCAAATAACATCGCCAAACACGTCCACAACAGATGTGATGTTTACTAGATCAACATTAATGAGATTGTGTTAGACAGGTCAATACAGTAGGGAACATACCTCCTGCTCGCCAGACATCTTAGAAGCAGCTTTTATGGTATTCTCTTCCAATGGTCTACTCATAAAATCATCTACATGTCTTTGACTTGGAGTACCAGAGTGCAGGGCAGCAGATGGCACAGATTGCAAATCCAGTCCATTAACTGATTGACTACATTTCAGTTTTACCTGACCTAAGTCAGGTTTTGGCATAGAGCTCTCCAGCCTATCCAACTTGCCATCAACTACTCTTCCTGCTGCCACACTTCTTCCAACAGGGGGCTCAACTTGAGAAATACTAGGGCCACTCCCATTTGGTATGGCTACTGAATTAACAGTTGAAGATTTAGAAGCAGGTGTTGCTGCAGGTTTTAGTTCTAGGTAACCCATACCAAACTCTTCATCTGTCACCCATGATGGCTGGGAAAAAATAAGGCAAACAAATTGCAGAAAATAATCAATTAAATCCATGAATTAACATTTTAAACTGCAGGGCTAATTTCAACCTCAAACAGAAATAATCCCTCCGTCCCAATTTGGTTGATGTTTCACTGAACACGGACTTTAAGAAAGAAAAGAAGGATACTACACATACTCTTATCATTATGAAGTCACATCAACTCCTAACAAGAGCATGTAACTAAGAGTAAATAGGACCGCAAGAAACGGATAGTTTCTAAATATAAAAAGGCGCTAATCTTTTGGTACAAACTGGCTTGAAGTAAGTAATACTATAGCTCAGGCTTTCGCCAGCCAATGCAATCCTGCCCTCCGCAGGAAGAGGGAAAAAATGATAACAAAGAATAAAATAACCACAACATCAGGTGAAACAAAAGGGAAAGAAAACCCAAGCTTGCA
This sequence comes from Nicotiana glauca, assembly GCA_026770625.1. Taxonomy (NCBI): domain Eukaryota; kingdom Viridiplantae; phylum Streptophyta; class Magnoliopsida; order Solanales; family Solanaceae; genus Nicotiana; species Nicotiana glauca. The sequence continues at coordinate 29,334 of MU736974.1, read as the reverse complement.
GAAGTAGAAACTCTTAATAAGCCATATCATATGGTTTTTGATTGTTGTAGTCAGACAAGGCACTATTTCAGAATCACTTCAAAACTACGATTAGGCTTCATTCCTAGTTTTACCTTTCTAGAAGCCAGAGCTGCAGCAACCCCTGTAGCCAATACTTTGAGATCCTCTCTTTCATCAGATTTAATTTTGGCAACCTAGAACAAGACCAAAGAAGTAAAAAAAAAAAAAAAAAAAAGTATAAGTTTGATGGTTTAGAGTTCTAAAGATACAATCCTGCATTCAATCAGGTATACCCTCTTCTCAAGGTTTATTCCACTCTTCCGAGTAACTGGAAAGACATTCGAGATCTTTGTCAATAAAATAAGAGCATTTCTGATCTCCATGTACTCAGTTGATTCCAGACACTGTATGAGCAACCTCGTGATCCTTTGGCTCCACTTCCAGTGCACCTACAATTGCAACTATAAGGTAAACACAGAGTATCTACCACTAAAAAACAAATGAATGACTTGTGGGATTAAAGAAACCAAATCATAACTTTTTGTATCACACAGTAGGAGGCAAAGGTGAAAGTAACAAAAATCTAATAGATAAAAGGACCACCACCTCACGCAAAAGAGAACACATTGACTAGATTTGTTCGAGAAAATTAGTGATGTGAGGTAAAACTCAACCACAAATTTACATGTACACTAGGTAGATAATCCAAACTGTTTGGTCAAGTCCTATAACGAGTTTTTGTTGCTGAGAAATGCTCCTAAGGAGAAAATCTTTGCAAGTGAAGTAATTCTCCAAATTATCACACTAAGGGGGAAGCAAGGAACTGAGGTTAGTTTATTTCCAAAAAGATCAAACTGCACTCCTGCCTCCCCCATTGTACGTTTATGAAATGTCACAGACTAACCTTAATAAATTGGCCATATGTAACACGCTGGCTGTTTGGATATCTGTAATAGACGGCAAATCCAGGCATATTTCCACATTCACGTTCATAAATTGATTCGTCACCCTTCAATTTAAAAATGAAAAAAGAAGTTAAAACGGTTGCTAGTAAAACTGCAAATTATTAGAAACTGCTAGTGAAACTACTACTTCAATCCACTGAAGGTATCTTCCACAAGAGATATACTGAAGAGTACCTTCCAATAGTAAGCAGTCTTCAATGTCTCGTACAAAAATCTTCCTAGTCGACCCACTTCATACTCGGTGCAACAACAAATCATGGGTTGTATTGTCTTACATATCAAAACATCTATGTGGTTCACAGTGTTAAAGAAGGGTGTTCCAAGGGAATGAAGAGTATTAACAAACACGGCGCAATACACAGCATCTGGCATACTGAACGTACAGCGTGGAAATATACACCGCTGAAGGAACTCCATGTTGATCTTTAAAGTATCAGGACACGAACTCAGCCATGTATCCTTTTCACGAGTCAGTCGTCTACGAACAGATGTAACATGTTCTTCATGCCTCTGGAGCTCCATACTTAACCGATCTAGTGACTCTTGAATTCTTTCTTTATCTTTTTTCCTTTTTGTGATTGCAGAACTCGAATTATCAGAAAGTTCTTCCAGAGCTTTAAGAGCAGCATGCTGCTTAGCAATTTCAGACTCGTAACGGGATCTAGGAACATGAAGATCATAAAGTGTAAGACCCCAGAAGGTGGCATACAAGTCCGGGGACAAGCTATTCCAGGCTTTTGAAGGCAACATTGTTTTGATGGTATCAAGAAGATCCGTCCATCTACATGCAAGATAAGAAAGGCTGATTTATGCGTCACATTTATATAATGACATTCTCTAACTACTCGAGCAGAAGAGGTCAGAAAGTATTACAAAATAGGTTTCCGAGAAGAACCAAGATCAAGGAGTAAATAGGCAGATAAATCTGAGCTTTCAGACTCCTTTTCAACAGTTGCTGGCCTCACTGCTTCATCACTATCTGAAGGCCAAAAGACATCTGAATTTCTCTGACACTTGAAGAGCCTCATAACAGGCCGATAAATCAAAAATGCTACCTGAGGTAAAACATCACAAATGTTACAGGAAGTACTGAAGCATATTACTTACGATGCTGTGAAACTAGAATAGAGAAGACCTAAGGAAAACCTATACAGACCATTTGGATGAAAAGATTTGGTGCCAAATTTTTTTAAGGCTCCCCGTTGCCACAAATTATGATGTAGACTCTGCCACGTGGGCAGACTTTGGGCAGGCCCCTCTTGAAAGTGCAATGGAGGTCATCAACCTCTTTGCGTCTGTTCGGATATACATAAAAGGAGTTCTTGATTTGTAATACAAACTAGATAACAACATTTCAAGATGTTTTTGGCTTTTTGTTATAACCAAGAAATCCCCGAGAGCTAGCCAGAGCACAGTTCGAACATGGTGGATAATGGGCCCTCCCCTCCACCCTTCTCCACTTATATACCCAGCTTTAGTCCGCGGCAAGGTGAATACCTGATGTGCTTGACCCACACATCATGTGTTGCGCTCTTACACTGAACCAAAGACAAGGAGCTTTTATTTGGCTTTTCAAGTGATAGTTATGTCCTTTGGCATTTATATAAATTTGAAATTCCCTCTTAAATCTAAATGTTTCATGTGACGGACCCCAGACTTCAACAGATTTATTCAATGAAGAATCACATGAAGCACAAGAAAAGGTGAAGACATCCATAGAATTTGGGATAACCTCAGGATCAAGATGATACACATGTACAAGCTCATCCAGAGCTGGAACGAGAAGCGCATAGGCAGCTGTTGGAGTCACCGCACTAGACAAAAATTCAACATACTGAAGAAGGGCTCCATGACACCTATCAAACTGTTCACTGACCATTTTAATGTATGGAGCTTCCGCATTAATAACTACCCTGCATAGCAAAAGGCAAAATGATTAAGAGAAATCAATTGATACACTTTCTTAAACAAGTAATAAAGAGGAATCTGACTTCAAGTGCAAGAAGTAGCTCCAGGCTCTTGAATGGATTTTGATCAATAGAATATCTAATAAAATTGGATGGGCCAAAAAACAAATAACATCAACACCCTTGATTTCAAGGCGACAACACCACACTTCCAGATGAAGAATATCCAGCATCCTTACACTAGGAATCAGGGAGAGAAGTTGGACTTGATTTTCATAGGAAAATATCCATATTCTTCATGCATACAAGTTTCACATTATTGGTGTGAAATTTTTCTAAGACATTCAACAATGTTATATGCTTACACAGAACGATGTTGAGCAATGAGTAGCAACAGTGGAATTGCCAACATTGGTTCATCTTTTGCGAGCAAAGAATCCCTCAGCCTGTTAGTCGATTTAATCAATGCCTGCAAGGAGAGCCACATGTTAGGTCCTCAAAGTCAAATTAAGATGCCAAACTCAAGATTAGAGATCCACAGCTGGCACAATTCCAGTGTGCGAAAGGAATCCCAAATGGATTGCAATACCTTATGTCAAAGATTCTGAATAAAACTGAGCTTACCATTTTAAAAAAAAAAAGACAAAATACAATGTCAGAAACACACTTTATTCTAATTCGAAAAAGTTAATTGCCAAATTACTCAAGAGTTCAGTTTGATAGATATGCATGTACCCAAGGCTGTTTAATGACATTGTATCCATTAAGTGGTAAAAGTGATGCTTGTGTAAATGTTTGAAGTAGGGAAAAACAACAAAATGATGTAAATACAGTACTTACGTTTATCTTTTATACTCCCTCAGTCCCATCTAATAGCAACAAAAAAATAAAACTAATTGTATACTCCCTCCGTCCCATTTTATGATCTCGTGCATTCTCACATGGTATAAATTCCAGCAACTTCGGGAAGAGAAATCAATTATCCGGAAGTCTTTTTCTGGCAAACACAGGTCTGCCACAAGAAATAACCAATATTCGTCAGTGTTGTGCAAAAACCAACACGACCACGGAGTAAATCAGCCTCCGGCGACCAACCCATAAAAAAAATCTTTGAGAGAACACCCTCCACGCGTTGCCGGAAGAGAATTTTCCGGTGAAGTTCGGATGTCACGCATCGGCGCAGGGGCTACTTTCGGCTATTTTTTGACGACGACTCTTTAGGACAGCTTGTTCGCCTTGCAATTCCGAGCCTACACATCCAATTTAAACTGAATTCTGACCACTTTTATATTTTTCCAGTGTGAACACTAATTTCCATGAAAGTTTTTGATTTTTCCGGCGTGAACATTATAATGTCATTCATATCAAAAGTCTTTCACACAATCCGTTGGATCCAATTCATTGAATCCAATCCAGATTGTTTCTGTACCGGATTATATCGAGTTCCTTTAGTACTAACCATGTAAACAGACATCTTCAGGGATAGCTTCCGTTGTTCAAACAGGTAGTAGCATGACTTGTTTCTCCCAATCTTCAACCTTCGAATCTTGGGTCACTGATTCAGGTGCATGTGATAACATTTCTGGTAACACGTCTCTTTTCACTACTAATTCAAGTTATCAATCTCTTCCAACAATCAAAATGGCCAACGGGTCTCAAAGCATGGTAACTGGGATAGGTCAACTGGTCAAGCAAGTCCACTTCTTTCCTTACCTTTAGATTCAGTTCTTTATGTTCCTGGTAGTCCTTTTAATCTCAATCATTAGTCGCTTAGCCAAATCACTCAAATTCTCTATTTTATTTCTTGATGAACTTGTTTATATACAGGAACGCAGTACGGTTGGGACATCCCAGTTTGTCAAAACTTCAGAAAACGGTACCTAGTTTATCTCACTTGTCCACTATATCAAACATCCTGTCCATACCATCTCAACAAAATGGGGTAGCTGAAAGAAAGAATAAACATCTTATTGAAACTGCTTGTACCCTACTCATACAATCTCATGTTCTGTTGCGTTTTTGGGGATGCAATTCTTATATCATGTTATATCATTAATCGTATGCCATCCTCAGCTATCCAGAATCAAGTTCCATTCTCTATCTTGTCCACTCACCTTTGTTCTCTCTTCCACCCCGTGTCTTTGGGAGCACGTGTTTTGTTCATAACCTAACTCCAGGAAAAGATAAGTTAGCTCCTCGTGCTCTTAGGTGCGTATTTCTAGGTTTCTCGACAACGCAAAAGGGATATTATTGCTATTCACCTAACCTTTAGCGGTACCTTATGTCTGTTGATGTTACCTTATTCGAAACCCAATCATACTTCACAAGTCTAGGTAATTACTTAGATAATTCTGAGATGCTACCAGTTACATCTTTTGGAGATTTAGTCACTATCTCCCATTTATCTTCCTCTAAAGCTCCAGCTCCACCACATATAACTCGAGTTCCATCACCTAGTCCAGTTCAACCTTCTGCAGCTCCACCGCTCCTGACTTATTATCGTCCTCCGCGCCCAACATCAAGCCCAATTGATTTATGTCTTGCACCTGACCCTGCTCCTAATGCAGACTTGTCTCTTTTTAGGCAATCGATAGGTATATGGTCCACACTTAATTCTAATCTGCATTATGTAGGTTTAAGTTAGCATCGCCTGCCATCATCCCATTATGCGTTTGTACCATCATTGTCCTTTATCTCCATCCCTAAGTCTACAGGTGAAGCATTGTCTCATCCAGGATTGCGACTGACTATGATTGACGAGACGTATGCATTACATACGAATGGTACTTGGGAGCTTGTTCCTCTTCCTTCGGGTAAATATATTGTACGTAGTCATTGGGTTTATGCAATCAAAATTATTCAGATGGCCAGGTTGACCGACTTAAGGTTCGTCTTGTTGCCAAACAGTATACTCAGATATTTGGGCTCGATTACAGTGATATTTTCTTTCCCGTGGCTAAAATAGCATCAATCTGCCTTTTCTATCCATGGCATTTCACTATTGTTCGCCATAGGCCTCTCTATCAGTGGCGTCGGTCCCTCTATGGTCTAAAGCAGTCTCCCCGAGCCTAGTTTGGTAAGTTCAACATAATTATTCAGCAGTTTGGCATGACTCGTAGTGAAGCTGATCACTCAGTGTTCTATCGGCATTCTGCTTCAAATCTCTGTGTTTGTGTTTATGATATTGTTATTACCGGCAATAATCGGGACGTAATTACTAAGTTGAAGCAACATCTCTTTCAAACAAAGGATCTGGGCAAATTAAAGTATTTTCTGGGTATTGAGGTCGCTCACCCTAGTTCAGGTATTGTGATCTCGCAACGGAAGTATGCCTTAAGACATTCTTGAGGAGGCAATGACGGGATGTAAACCTGTTGACACTCTTATGGATCTGAATTCTCAACTTCTACCAGGACAAGGGGAGTCGCTTACCGATCCTGCAAGATATAGGCAGTTGGTTGGTAAATTAAACTACCTCATAGTGACTAGACCTAACATTTCCTTTCCTGTGAGTGTGGTGAGTCAGTTTATGGATTCTCCTTGTGAAAGTCATTGGGATGCAGTTATCTGCATTATTCGATATATAAAATTAGCTCCAGGTAAAGGATTATTGTTTGAAGATCAAGCCATGAGCAAACTGTTGGATATTCAAATGTTGACTGGGCAGGATCACCTTGACGTTCTACGTCTAGATATTGTGTTTTAATATGAGGTAATTTGGTTACTTGGAAGAGCAAGAACAAAATGTTGTTGCTCGGTCTAGTGCAAAAGCAAAATATCGAGCAATAGTTGTGGCAACATGTGAGAGCTAGTTTGGATCAAATATTTGCTCAAGGAGTTGAAATTTAGTGAGATCAGCAAGATGAAACTTGTGTGTGATAATCAAGTTGCCCTTCATATTGTATCAATTCCGGTGTTCCATGAGAGAACTAAACACATTGAGAGTGATTGTCACTTCATCAGAGTATACTCTCAGGAGATATTGCTACAAAATTTGTGAAGTCGAATGATCAACTTGCAGATATTCTCACCGGCTTGAGGGGGAGTGTTAGATAGTTATGTAAATAACCCTAGTCCCACATGGAATAGGAGTACAATATGTATTGTGTATAATTATAAATAGGCTATTGTAAAAGACTTAATAGAATATCAATAATAGATTTTTCTCCCGTGCATTCTCAAAAAAATGATTTGATAACAAAATCTCTCTTTCTATTGAATAATACGTGTTGATTTCATAATGAAAGTCCCTCTTTCTTATTATCTCTTCGTTTCCTTTATTTGTTATTCCACTTTATTTCTCTCTCTCTTCTCTCCCTATTCTTCTCTTATTCTTCAATTTCTCCCTTCTAGTCTTGTATCACAAAGAGAGAAAGGGAAGGGAAAAAATAGCAAGATGGAGATTCCATGTTACAAAATATCAATTATATTATCGGATGTTCCCTCCAACATAGAAAGATTCCCATTACTACTAGTACTTGCATATGCAAAAGGGAAATCAACATGGAAATGAACCTTTCCGGAGCAATCATGTCGAAGACATTTATCTTAAAGTGTCATGCTCCAGCGCCATTGCGGGTTCAAATATACAATTTCCAAAGAATAAATTTCTGGAAACTTGCAACTAAAATGACAGTTTCTTAAGCACCTTATTGTTCCGGGTTATTCCAAATGAGGTGGCCTGATAGCGTAGAGTATCGCTTCCAGCCATGGCATCCAATTGTTCCTCTGTCATGTTCTCTGTATAGTGTACATTAGCCATTTGCTGAATGAGCTCCTGAAGATAAAATGGAACACCACAAAACGTAAGTTTTCAACCGAAAGAAGAATTCATGTGCCACAAATGAAAATAATAAAATAAGTACCTGCATGAAAACAAGCTCAATACCGTTTCCTCTCTTCAACTGATTAACAAGATACTGAAAAAGGCCCCTCAATTCCATAGACGGGTACTTTTTACACCTGGAGAATTTACCAACGATTACGACTAAGACTCAAACTATGCCAGAATGTAACATGGTAGGTTGACATCACTCACTCTTACAAACATTATATGGTCATACTAAATAAGTGCTACACAGAAAAATGCCCAACCTCTGCAAAAATGGTATAACTTCATTTCAACTGCCAAGCATGGACATGTGATCAAAGAATCTATCTCAACTTGAAACACAAGCGAGGTTGAGCTAGATAGACACTAAAGAAGGCAAGTGCTGGCATATTATAAGCAAATTAGGTCCAATAGTCAAAATAAGATCTAACGAAGTTAATGAGATTCTGTTAACATTTGGACACAAAGGAGTTCAAGAACTCTGAAAGTGAAACAAAACAGAATGCTGATTATCGACTTTCTTAGATCAAGCAGAATCCAACTGCTCTGTCACATAAAGACACATAACCAGATTACAAAGTATTGGCAGTGAACTAGTGAGATGTAACAATCCAGGATCAGAAAACAAATAGCACAACAAATAGCAGTCATCTAAAGCTGACGCTAGCTGCTCTCGTTTTATTAAGAGCAAGAGTTCACAATGTATCACAATACTATAGCTAGTTTTCCACCTTCTACGTGCTTTTTTCCCTCCCACCCGTCGCAAACAAAAATTAAATTCAGCATTAGCAGTACACTTATTTCTTCTGAACCTTTAATTAGTACTTTTATATGGCATCACTCTCCTAACCATGTTTCTTCCCTTCACTTGAGTCGTGTAATATCATAAGATTAAATCCTGCTGCGAAATAAATCCTATTTTCCCCCATAATGAAATAAAAGAATTTTTAGGATTAATCATTGATGAATGATCAATAGTAAAACTCTGAAAAGGACGCCGGAACTGTTTAGATAACGCCGGAAAAGAAGTGATCTTTTCTAGCCTCATAGATGTGCCTGAGCACATCCTGCTCAACGTGCCTGTAATGTTATTGTTTTCTTAATACCAAAGTCTAACTCATTGTCTATCCAATGAGAAACTTCTTGCCCATGTTTTGTGCAGAATTGGTAAATCATGAGCTGTGGGAATCCAACAAAGAAAATATTTCTACCTAGAGATAACTCCCCGAGAAAGAGTGAATAATTACTCTATACAGCTCCTGCTGAGGAGTAGAAGAAGCAGCAGTTTCCAAGACATGCCATTCCCACAAAATGCAGCAGTGGAAGACCAAGCACAGGATTGCATCTAATGAGCGATACTAAGGGAAAACATTGTCAGACGAACCAAGTAAACAACCACCACCAAATAATGCTGTCATTCTCCCTCACAAGCAAATTGAATTATTTCCATCCAAGCACAAAACTCCTCACTTGCTGTATTCAAGAGACCAAGTTAACAGATAAAATTTTGCATTCCTTTTAATGTCTCGCTATCCTTCCATGAGGAGAAGAGCAGGAGGTGTAACTCCTGAAGTATCTTCAGAAAAGGAGGAACGCTGAAAACAACATACTAGCCAACACAGCTCTTCCTTATCGAGTAAAGATTCATCATCAATAAATCTAAAGATTGTCCAAAGGATGATGGCCATCATTATGATTATCATATATATCGAACGGGATCCAACTCTTGCTCTTACACTTCCAACAGGCCATGTTCTCAGATCCACCACATGATTTTGTTGTACAACCAACCTTAGTCTGGAATGTCTGACAAAGAACCGCAGCACTTCGATATAGCAAATTAGGCAGGCAGGAAAACTAACCAATTGCTCATCTAACATTTCAGAATACTTCTGTACTGTTCAAACATTTCCATTAGCTAATCTTTTTTTTAGCTAATCTTTAAGTATTAGACAAATTGTATCTCCACTTCAAGAAGATCTCAGGCTTCTCTTTATAGATAGCGGCAAACTTTCAAGAGAAGACAGTAATTTTGACTGCCCAAATGATTCTATTCAAATCCACTCAAAACAAGAGACCCTGAGCTATACACGAAACGGGAAGAATGTGAGATGAAAATTCTGTACCATCTCTCCTTTTTTATATTCTTATTTCCCATTCTTTTCACAGCTGAATGTTAGGCTGAAGGTGACGAACTTGTCAACTAAGCCACCAAAGAAGATGTCCCCAGCTTCTTCAGAAGTTAATCTGCAACCAGAAGCTGGGCAACGTGCCACGGGAAGAACTATATTTTCTGTAAAACCAGAATGTGAAATAGGATTACAGTAAATGGAACATCCATAATTAAAATATCAGAACTATGCTTGCCTAGCATTGGTCAGTAACAAAGATCATCCCGTCAACCAATTCCGGAGGCAAAACGACAAAATATTAATTTACAAAAAGGTCTACATACAAAAATATTTACTACATTATACATGTATATATTATGCAAAACTACGATCACATGATGAAAGGTGGAACCACTTGCCAAAAATCCCCAGAAGTCACATATTCTTGGTTCTTTAAGGAAGTAGAACAGTAAGCAGTAACATCATATGCAACAGAATAAGTTCAAACTAGGGAGATAATTCTAACCAGCAAGAAGAAACTATACATACAGGTGACCCCAAAATGATGCCAAAGACTGAAGCCAATCGCACAAATTAAGGCCGTCATCTTTCAGCTTCTCTCTCCCACTTTGTGCTAACCGTTCAATAACAACATATTCCAAAATATCATACTCCAGCTGCTTGAAAAACAACATCAATAAGATAAAGTACAAATGAATCAGATAAATATCTAGTATATCAATTCATGATGCACTCTGACAAACTAAGTATATCTTTCATGGACAATTTTAACAGAAAACAAGAATAGAGAGAGCAAAACTAAAAACAAGTGACAGTAAGAGTGTAAAACTTGGCATGAAGTTTCACCAGCAAAGAGCTAGTCGAGGCAAAATATGGGATGCATGGTGAATGGTGTACACAAATTTTGTAACTTCTGCACAACTTTCGGCAATATGTAAACGTAAGGTATCTCCGGAATGAGCACCAACACTTAGTGCAATTCGAGGAGGAAAATGTTAAAACAGACAAGATTCTTTCTTGAAGGTTGGCTAGATGAATCCCCAGGGAGATACATTTCGACATTTATATAGCATTGTAATTAACCAGGAGGCAACAATAACTAAAACAAGAACCAAAATGGGTCACAAGGTTCAGAAGGAATTACCATGAGTAGGAGTTAGGAGTATAATCCAATTCTTTAGAAAAACAAAAAAAAAAAACTCAAAGGGGTGAAGAACTAATAAAACCTAACACTTCTACACGGAAAGTTCGCAAACTGGCAGGTCTTCAGTCGAATCAAGCTACAGTATCCTCCTCCACGCAAGCTACAGTATCCTCCTCCACGCAAGCGCAGGGGGCTGCAATAGTTTTGGAAATAATTTGGAGAAGTAAAGCTCCTTGAAAACTGGCTTGCTTTTTTTTTGGCTACAACTGCTGTTATTTGTGTAATATTTGGTGTGAGCATAGCATTTGTTTTTTCTCCAAAGTTCAGATGCCATATCTCTAACTTGTTTTTGAAGCTGTCCGATAAGCAGTTGGCTATGCCAATACAGTGTAGGTGCAAAAGCTGGCTAAGGTGAAGAAGTCTTTGAAACGCTTTGGAAGACAATCTCCGCACGGAACACATTCACAGACTCTTTGAAGGAACACATGGATCTGTATGGTAAATTTAGAGCTCTCAAATTTTGGGCTCTTAGTGTAAAATGAACTACGTAAATAATGTTAATTCTATCATGGTTCATCAACCACTTGATGTGTTAAAATGTAGTGGTTCACTGATAAATGATGCATTCGTATTTCTCTCTTAAAAGCTCCTCTCTTTGGAAACGTGAAAACCCCTTTTCTCTCTTTATCCCTTTTCGATGGCCATCTCCTGGTGATTTTTTATTTAACTATGGCCAGAAAACTTCTCTAAGAGAAATCTTTTGAGCTCATAGACATTAGCGAGAAGGTCAATCCATGGTATCTTCCTAGAGAAAAGCTGATTTTACGAGCAGACTGAAGATTGAGGAAGCGAATCTCATAAGGGTCTGTGAACAACTCCAACAAGCCTCATTGGGGATTGGTGGCCTTAGTAGAAGATGGGGAAGGAAGCTCCAAATCTATGTTTACCGATCTATCAGAATTCCAATTGCTATGGGCGGTTCATGAGGACAGGAAGTCTTTAATTATTACCCCGAAAACAGGGTACAACTCCGGTTGGAGAGAAAAACTCTACAATTCCAGGATAAGCCCCCTGTCAATCAACATTTCACCACTCCGATGAAATGTCTATTGACACAGCCAATGTCCTTAGATGGACGGAGTCAGGGGAGCCAGCAGTAGAAGTGATTTGGAATATGATCAAAGTTGATAAACTGGACAAGAGTAACAACTCAGATTTTCTTTCAAAATGTTTGATTGGAACCCTCAATGACCCTTTTAGCCCTAGCCCGAAATCTGAGGTGATTCAAACTTAGTTTACCAAGAGATGGAAAGTCCCTGCCGAAATCAGAGTTTCTTAGACTGCTCATAATGAGTTCTTATTTATCCTTCCACCTCAACAAGAAGCAACGAGAGTCAAAGTCAGGGAGTGGTTTGGGAATGGAAGAAGACTATTGTTGGAATGGTGCTCGCCAATGACCGGCACAAAAATGACAATTCACAAGCAGGAACATACATGGGTGAGAGCTTTTGGTGTCACTCTACACACATGGTTGTAAAATACTTTTCGATCCATAGGAACCTCGATGGTGACTTTGTGGAATTGACGTAGATACAAAGGAAAAATCTCATTCTATGGGAAAGAATCTGTGTTAAAACTTCTGACACAATGGTTTTTCTTAAGCACTCCTACAGCTATCCCTTTAGTTGATAGGCACGTGGTTACTGAGCAGAGCAAATTCAAAATTAAAAAAAAAAGTATAAAAGAGTACCCAGGAGAAACCTGACCCAGCAAAATAAAAAGGAAGCAGAGAGGGAATTACCTGGCCTATCAGGCACAAAGTCTATCGTCAGATCTATTATTTTAGAGACCCAAAACCAAAGGATGCTAAAAAGAGAAAAAGGAAGGGGGGCAAAGTAACAATTCTCGCAGACTAAAGGCCCAATATCCATCCTCCATCTGGCACCAAACCCCATCCTCAACATAATGATAGCAAGGAACTCCTAATTGACATGATCCTAAGCTTTCTCAAGATCTAATTTACCCAAAATCCGAGTTCCCTTTGTTTCCTTCTTGACTCAACTTACTTTGTTTGCTACCAAAGCTGAGCAAGTATTTGTCTACCTTACACAAAAGCATTCTTTGAAGTAAACAGGCTCATCTAGATCTTCTTTTAGTCTATCAGAAAACACCTTAAAATATAACCAAATGAGGGGTGTTTGTTGGAGGCTCTATTGACGTCAAATCCTCATAGACAGGTTCGAAACAGAAGGATGAGCCGGTCTATTTCTTTGCTGACCATAAAGGTTATTATATCGGGTCAAATTTCTTTTCCACACCGGTTTATTAACCCAGGGGCAC
>MU736974.1:0-15135 GCA_026770625.1 Nicotiana glauca | reverse complement strand
CATACATCTCCCCCCCCCCACCCAAACACACACTCTTTTTGAAGAAAATAACATTTGGAGAAGTCTTGAGTAGGTGGATCAAATACAGTATCATATAGTTAAATACTCTCTTCTGATCAATGGTGGGCCAACTATTTTCTTTTTCCTTTCTTTTTATTATGGCTATGGAGGAGCTCAGCAAAATGGTTGACAAAGCAAATCAACTGCACTAGATGGAGGGATTAAAGGGGGAAAATGATGCACAAACTCAGTCTCAGTCTCGCATCTTCTTTATGCAAATGACACCCTCATATTATGTGGGGCTAAGATATCACAACTATGTACCTGAATCTTACACTTATGATATCTGAAGCCATATCAACATTATATATGAATCTGTCAAAAAGATCTACCTAGTCAATGATGTTCCTGATTTAGAGGAGCTATCTCATATAATGTGTTGTAGTGTCGGAACTTCCTCGCAACACACCTAGGCCTCTCAGTAGGAGCAACATATAAATCACAAGAAATCTGAAGTGGGGTTATTGAGAAGTTTGAAAAAAGAAATTGGTTTCATGGAAAATGCAACACCTCCATAAGGGGTAGATTAACACTCATTAACAAGTCTAAATTCAAAGGCAACACAATATCAAGGTACTGCGCTGTTATAGAGAAGGAAATCTTCATACCATTTCCTTGGCCTAGCCAATTCTCATCCCAAAAAGAAATCTTCATACCAATTCCTACTTTGAGTTTGGACTTGTTCACAAGTATTGGCCACAAATTCCTAATTGACTTCCACAAACTAACACCATATGGCTTCTCACAAGTTTAGTTGTCCATTTTCGTTCCATACCATACTTCTCCTTAATGACCTCTCTCCACAGTGATTTTTCATCCGCAGCAAATTTCTATAACAACTTCATCATCAGACTATGATTCTGAACTCTCAGGTTTTTAATTCCCAATCCCCCTATCTTCTTGCTGCTAGTAGCAAGAAAACTCCATTTAACCAAATAGAACTTCGTCTTCTCACTATTACCTTCCCATAAAAAATTCCTTGTTAATGCAGCAATTCTCTTCACTACATCCGCAGGAATTGGGAATAGGGACATCATATAAGCAGGCATGGCATCAAGTACAGAGTTGATCAAAATTAGTCTACCTCCCATAGATAGATAATGATTCTTCCAATTTGCTAGCTTCTTTTTACATTTCTACAGCACACCATTCCAAATTCCTTTTGACTTGCTCCAGGTTCTCAATGGCATCCCCAAATATACAATAGGCAGTTCACCTACTTTCCCACCAAGAATATCAGCAAGATTTTGTAACTCTATTACCTCATTGACTACATAAATGAAACTTTTGTGCCAGTTTATGCATAGTCTAGATGTGGCTTCAAAAAGAATTAAAATCACCCTTAATACTTTCAGTTGTTCTCTATCAGCTTCACAATAACATAAGAGTGTCATCAGCATACTGAAGGTGGGAAATCATCATGTTGCTATCAGCCCTGCAATTCACCTTGAAGCCCCTTATCCAATTGCTTGTCTGGGCACTTTTCAACATATCATTCAATCCCCCCATAGCAATAATGAATAGAAATAGGAATGGCTTCAACTATTCTTGTATTCTCTTATTCCTAGTTCTTTATTACATGTGTCATTAGCTTCTGTTACCCTATTTCATTGTTGCTGCTATTTTTTGTTGCTTGAGCCGAGGGTCTATCGAAAACAGCATCTCTACCTTTATAGGATAGGGGTAAGGTTTTACCCTCCCCATACTCCACTTATGGGATTATACTTGGATTATACCTCCGAAGAAGAAGAAATTGGAAATTAAAGTTTCGACCAATTAGTAATTCGAGAAGTACACACAAGATCATAGATGAAGTCCTATCTGAAAGGGCGAAGATCTTGAAAAGCTAATCTCCAGTTAGATCTTAAGGAAGGTCGATTAGAAGAAAGAGGAGAAAGCCTATGATCATGTGTATGTGCCGTCTTTGCTGAAAATCATTGAAAGAACTAGGATTAAGGGAAAGGCTAATTCAATGGAACAAGACATGTACTCCAATCTCAATCAATGGATCATAATAGGGTCTTTTCCCCATAAAGAAGTGAGGTAAGAAAGCCGCTATAAAATCATATGTAATAATCAATGGATCACAATAGGGATTCTTCTCCCAATAAAGGAGATTGAGGCAAGAAACCCAATTTCACTTTTCTTATCCCTGTTGATGATGGATACCTTTAGTTTGATGATAGCGGAAGTAACATAATTTATATGGTTAAAAGACTTCATAATTGAAGACAGAAGAGATATATTAAAGTGGTGCACGTAAATGATTTGGAGATAGGCCGATGTGCTGCTTTTCTTCTAGCTATAGAACCTTTGTTCCCCAGGACAGGTTGATTTGGAAATCTTACAGTGGTGGACATTCATGGTGAAATCTTGCTATGCTTCTTGAATTTTGCTGGTTTCAAGGTAGTTTTTGACCTTGGAGACAAATTCAGAAAACAAATTCTCCCCCACAAGGTGATGTGTTTCACAAGGTTGGTCAATCTTTGTGAAGCTTGACAACATTAGATGTTACATTTAAAAGGGATAATACTTCCAATTCAGACAGTTTATGGCTTGTACAAAATTTCAAATAAAAGTAGCTTGTTCTCGGTTAATGTGCACCATATTATACATGATTTGGCTGGAGATTTTATGGTGCAATCACGAGAAGTTCCCTAAGTATATCTGTCTTTACCCTTGGGTGCCAAACAGGACACGGGAATATGACAATATCACTGAGAAGTGCGAAAGGTAACAGGGACCAAGGAAGAAGCCATATTTGTCACAAAGGGCTAGATTAAACTCTGGGAACAATGTACTGGATGGTACTCCTACCTATTTCTATTTGATGTCCTTAAAACCTATTTCACCAAATATGGAGAAATAGCTCAATAAATTAATAAATGTTTTTCTCAGTGCACGCAACACCAAGAAGAAGAAAATACACTTGCTAATACGGAGCACAGTTGTGAAAGATAAAAAGGAGGGAGGAATGGGTGAAGAACTCAAAGCTTCACAATGAAAGCTTGCTTCTTATTGAAGGGGCATTGGAGATATTATGTATGTAGAAATGGCATAACTATATAGTATGGGAAGAAAAATCACGAGTGCACTAACCAATGACCACCCCACACGGAGTAGCAATATGGAATTCAACTAGAAACCTTTGGGATGAGGTCTTAGGAATACTAAGGTTGAAATTGGAAATGGAAGAAAGATAAGACTCGGGTGGATAAACAATTGAATGGTACTTCTTGAGTCCCACATTGATGGCTGACAAGATCATCAAAAGGGAGGCACTGAAGCTTGACTCTACAATTGGTAGGAAAGATTACAGACTTGAACATACACCTTCTTCCTCTATGGATAGGGCGACGTGACATGGACTGGATCAATTAGAAAGGAGAAAAAATTGATCACATGTCCCCATCTCAATAACCTTTCCCCTCTCGGCTTTGCAAGCAACCGTCGAAATCTATTGTGTTGTGGAAACAAGAATCGCTGACATGTCAACACAAAAAACAAAGAACGCGCAAGTAGAGCTAGGACAATTAGGGTAGGAGGTCTTCCCAATGCTAGATGCATAAGCGCGCAATAATATAAACATCGTGAGCTGCCCCTTAATAAATCCACTTGTTACTGATACCTTCTTCTAAGTTCCTTCTTCCATAAACAAAGCTCCTATTTTCAATCGTCAGGTGGAGAACTCGAACGAAGAATTCTCTTTCTTCATCCTCAATCGAATCACGGTTCGTGACCCAAGATTATATTTTATCATCAACCCATCTCTTAAGTAAAGGTGACATGCATAGATAAAGACTGAAGTAAGGGTTGATCGAAAACCAAGTGGACTATGTGCCTCTTTATTAAGTTAGCTTTTAGGATCTACTTGCGCCTCTTGGGCAATTGTTACCTCATGTGTTGGCTTTTAGGATTAAGTTCAACCCAAGGTTTATTTCTTAAATGTGCTAATTCGAAAGAATTGTATTTTTTTTTTTTTTGCACCGGGTGTCCAAGTCTCTATGAGACCCGACTAATCCCGGGGGTGCACAGGCCTTCGGCAAGGAGTTTCCCGCAAGTGCACCACGGTTAATTCAGGTTTTACCCAGTCCGATGGCCCTCAGAAATTATTTGCACCCAGTGGGTTTCGAACTTGAGACCTTGAAAGGGAGCAAACCCCAAGGCTCAAGTCAATTGCCACCAGGCCAACCCCTGAGGGGTTTGAAAGAATTGTTTATAAGCAGTTTAGATTTATTTGAGAAAGAATTCAAGAATTCAGATAGCAGATCTGACAATGGCACTTACCATTCAACAGGAACTTTAATGATTGGGAAGTGGGAAATGTTAATTCTTTGCTTTAGGAAAAGGAGTCAATGAGTGCTTGAAAATCTAACAGTTAAATAATTTGAACTGACAGCAGAGATGGCAAACTCACCGTTAAACCCTATTATCGGGTTCTTCGGAAGCAGGAAAAAGGTGAAGACACTCAATTGAAATTGATTTGGAGACCAAAGCACCACCAGAGTAGGTTACTTTGTATGGATTATGCATGGAACATGCTTGATTAGAGACAACTTATAAAGATGTTACATACTTGGTAGTACAAGCCTTTTTTAGGTGATGATTCCATAGAACCAATTAATAATTTGATGTTGAACTGCAAACATTCATAGCAGACATTGGTATTTTTTTAAAATATAGTTAGTCTCCAGGGGTTGATGCTGGGAAGACTTCAAGCAGGCTCTCGAGATATTTATGCTTTCATGTAAGAACAACATTATGAATGAAATAGAGAATGTAATGTGGCTTGTTAGACAATTAAGACTTCGTAAGCATATAAAAGGAGTCAAGTCTATTATTTTTATTATTATAACTATTATTTATATATATTTATCTTTTTTACTTGCACTTTTTTCCTTTTCTTTTTCTCCTCTTTCTCTTCCCTTTCACTTGAGCTGAGGGTCGATTGGAAACAGCCTCTCTGCCCTTTCGGGTAGGGGTAAGGCCTGTGTACGTATTACCCTCCCCAGACCCCACTTTGTGGGAATACACTGGGTAGTTGTTGTTGTTGTTGTTGTTGTATCTTGATCTGAGTTGAGCTAAATGAAAGGAATGAGGATTCATATCGCTAACCCCAACTTATTGGGACTGAGGCGTAGTTGTTATTGTTGTTTGCTATTTTGGGGTTATGATATCCTTGTTGTGGTGCATATCCAAATCAGAACATTGGGCCTGGTTCCAAGAAAGTGGCTGATATTTGGGGGGAAAGTTGGGCCAAGAACAAGAAAAAGAATTGAGGAATTATCTTGGCCAATCTTCAATTACTAACAAGGCCCACTAGATACGCATCAATATAAACATCATTGCCAATACCAGTACTCCTCATCAAACAAGGAATTCACAGAAATCAATGCCTTTAAACCATATGAAAGATTAACAAGAATCTCAAAACTGCTGACACAAACCAACCCATTTACATACTGCTTAGCATTTACATTTAAGATTTTCTAACAGATCGAAGACATGCCACCAAGCACACATGACAGAAATTCATAAAGAAAAGTAGAAGCAGCAATGTGAGAAGAAACAATGCCTGGACCCGAGTCAGATACTTAAAAGTGTATACTAACCTGAGTCAGATACTTAAAAGCGTCTACAACAGGTGTAATCATATCCCTGTAAGCCTCAATCTGTACAGATGAATTGCAAGTTACATCTTACATGTCGTAAGCAAAGATCTTGCAGGACTTGAAAAACATAGGCTGATAGGCTCCACTTAAATTATACCTGGTGAACGATTGTTCGCAATACTGTCATTGGATTAGCATGAGCAAGTTTGGCAACCATTCGACCAAGCTGCTTTAGATTTTCTTTTGCAAGGCGCTTCAGGATCCTCCTAGTATCCAACTGTCACACAAAGTGATATTGCAATTAACACATCGACATGACAACAAAAACAAAAAGCTTTATTTCTAGACAGCAGAATAACACCTTTGCTGTTTGCCTTGCCGCCAAAAGCATTGGAAATTGCTCATCATCTTTCTCCCATTCACCATATAAACGATAACGTGCCTGAGCAAGTAATTTTCTATCAGACCAAATAGCAGAGGGCTGTAATATGAAGGTTACTCAAACCAACCTCATATGGAAGGAGATTCATTAGTTCCCAGATCTCTAGTCCAACTGCAGGATTTGCTGGTATCAACTGTAAGGAAGGAAGCAAGCATCCTCCTAATGCTTCTTCAATTCTTGACCTAGCATCCTTCAGGTGTATACGAGGAGTTTGATCTCCAATTGTAACAGTTTGGGAGATAAAACCTGCCACACCAGTAGCGACAAGCTGATGTGCACAAATGTAATAACCTCTTAACACTCTGCATACCTGATTATCACGAATAAGAAAAGCCAACGTTAGGAAATGTATCAAACACTTGTATTAGAGTCCTGGTAAATACACAAAATTTCAGGGGCGCCAAACCTTCTGTAGCAACAATGTATCTCGATAAAGATGAGGTCCAACAGAAGAAAGCATCTCAAAAAGCTCTTTTGGAAGATTGATAAAAGATCTACTGCTTGATGAATTTGCCACTTCCATAGAGTCAGTGACGACTCCAGGAAGTAAACCCAAACGTTGCATCTTACGAACAAGGTCATACGGTTCAGATATTGATCTTTCAATGAGCCTGATCCCATGAATGAAAAATGTAAGTATCAGCCAGCCAGATGAGTACGATGGCCAAGGCAAAGATAAAGAAACAATAGGAATACACAAATCCATATATTAATGATTCTTACACAATTTTGATTTGTGCACTTTTTGCGAAAGAAAGATATGCTAGTAATTAGGTAAGTGAACTAGTGAAGAGTGTAAGAGACTGGAACAAGGAGGATAAAGCTCGGGTTGACTATTCTCTCAGCTAACTGGATTTAGAGAGTGGAGTGTACAAGTCTAGAAAAGGAAGGATATCATAGGTTACATAATCACAACGAATTCTATCCGTTTGTTCCTAATTTATACACAATGTTACAATATTCATAGCACTCACCTTTCAAGCTAATGCATAGAAGTCATAAGTACAAAACTTGCTACACATATAAATTTGTAATGGGACCAGCGAGGTAATCGGTGAATATATCTACAAGTTGATATTTCACTTCATGAACTTTGTGGAGTATCTTTTCTGACATCAATTTCTATATGTTTGGTCCTCCCATGAAACACTGGTTTAGTTCAATAATGAAGCCAACCTACTTAGCACATACGAGCTCCATTTGACTAATCACTCCAAATTAAAACTCTTTCAAGACCTGCTAGATCCAAAATCCAAATGATCAGAATGACACTATCACGTCCTAATATTTTGTTTTTCCACTCGATCTTGCAACTACTTCTTTGTACAGCAATAGTGTCCAAGCCAGCTTGTGTGTATCTTGACTATGCCACTGGGAACATGCTACCTCCCACCAACACAAATATCATGTAAATCTTACCACTAAAGCTTAATCTCTCGAGATGACAGAGAGGTTCCCCTCCCTAATGTGCAGTTGTCATGCCATCGGTCCTCATAATGTTTTCATTTCCTTGGAGATTTCTACAACGAATAGGAATCTCCGCATCCAATAACTACCACAAGGAGAATCCCGAAATTGACTAACGACACTTACTGAAAAGGCAATAATATCAGGTCGGATCACAGAGAGGCTCCCGGCCTAATGTGCACTTGTCATGCCCTCGATCCTCATAGTGTTTTCATTTCCTTGGAGATATCTACATCGAATAGCAATCACTGCATCCAAAAATTATTGCAAGAAGAATCCCGAAATTGACTAATAACACTTACTGAGAAAGCAATATCATGTCGGAGCACAGTAAAATAATTTAACTAGCCCAACTAATCTCTTATATCTTCCAGGATAACTGAACGGCTTCCCATGAACTGAAAAAGGCTAGCACTCAAACCCATGTGTATCAGTAGGCCTTCAATATGCCATTCATGTCTTCTTAGGAATATCGAGCACATACTTCCTTTTTGAAATGACAATATGGTCTAGATTGAGCAACCTCCATACCTAAAAAGTACCTCAATAGACCAAACTTCTTGCTCTACAAGTGCTAAAAAAGATTATGCTTCAAGCTTATGATTCTCTCCTTATCATTACTATACCTTTAACATAAACCATTATATACATGCACATAGGATGATGATAGCACATAGAATAATTAGTTTCCCTCAATGTCATACCAAATTCCAAAATAAATGTGCTGAATTTACAAAATCATGCTCGCGGAACTATCTCAGGCCATTAATTGATCATAGTAACCAGCAATACCATATATTTTAACCCCTCCTATCAACAAATCGAGCATTTACTCTGTACATACTTCAAGTTCTATATCCCTTCAAAAAGCATATTTTATTATCCAACTAGTGAAGAGAAAAATGACAAACATTAGTCATAGAGAGGGAAAACCGACTAAAGTAATCTTAGCCACTAGAAAAAATGCATCAGTATCAAGTCCAAAAATCTTATATAATCCTTAGCAATCAAGCTTGGCTTTAGTCGATCAATTTGCCCATCTAAGCCAAAATGTATACCCACCAAACAATCATTAGTATATTGTTTTCAAGGTAGAGAAACACGCTTCAAAATATATATAGTGTGTAATGCAAAAATCTCCTCGATCATAGTAGGTTGCCAAAGATCTTCATCTATAAGCTTTGGAAAAACAAGATGATAGAGATAATATAAAGGCATAATAAGATGGTGACACGCAATAATAACTCAGACAAGTATGATTAGGAATAGGGTTACAAGTAGAGCAAATACATTCCCGAGCAGCAATACGAGAACTCTTTTGGGGAAACAAGTCCACAACAGGCAAAGAACCTTGGCTCTAAGTGAGAATCATCTGGTTTAAAAGATAAGCGCGGACATTAATGTTACGTCAAGAGTGGTGGAGCTACAGGAGGTGAAACTATGGAAGAAGTCAAGGGAAAGATAATACTAGAATCCCCAAAAGGTGAAAATGATAAAATTGCATAACTGTTTAGGCGTTCGGAAAAAGGGGTGCGAAGTTGAGTCTCAAAGAAAGCAAAATTGGGAGACATAAGGTGCTATTAAAGGTTAGATGAGCAGCACAAATATCCCTTCTACACCTTCCCACAACCTAGACATACACGCTTCATAGCTCGAGTAACTAATTTGTCTTTTGTCGTAGCTTTATCCCCGCACAACACTTTACCGCCTCCTTCACTTCCTCTCCCCTCATTGCCCTCTCCATCCACTCCCTATTTTCCTATCCTATTTGTTTAAACCTTATCCCCCACCCCAACCCCCCAACAAAAAAAAATTAGGTCTACAACCCGCTAACGATCATAAAGTCTATCATCGCTCTTTTTACTACTTTTCCCCCTCATATATACATCTCTATCTAAGTTGCTCTGACACGGGTACGAGTGTCCGATACGGGTGCGGATCTAGAGGTCGGATCCTTTAAAATAAAATTTTAAGATTTGGGGATACGGATCCTAAAACCGACACGGGTGCGGGGATCTGGCTAAAAATAATTTAAAAATAAAAATAAATATATCTCCAAATGAAGTGGAGTACTTACCTATAAGATATTAGCCTACTATAATCAGTTAAAGTGCCCTAACAGTCACATTTATATTAATATTTGCTACATAACGTGGTTATAGAGAAGAAAATGGTCAAAAAGTATATAAATATGGTCAAAAAGCTCACTTTTTTAAAAGTGCTACAGTACTTTTTGTAATTTGATGGGAGACAGCTAAAGGCCTGAAACACTCCATTATGTAACCCCATTATCTCATAAACAATTGAAAAACTATGTGCTGTCAATTAAAAAGTATTCACTTCCTAATTTGTCCCTTTCTTCTTCATCCATTCTCTGCTGCCTCTTCTCTTTCCATTTCTGAGACATTTCCCCAACAAAACATTTTCCATGTCTGTCTTTTTTTCCAGTACAAAACTCAAAAATCATTCGAGCCCTTCCCACGAGCTCTTGATTTTAGAAACATACAACATGAACAAGAAGATTGACCAAGACAAAAAGTTTCAAAGAAGATAAAAGGACTAGTATAAATTACTACATAGCAGTGAAATTGAAGGTATTTCGTTTCTCATCTCTTCAAATCTTTACTTAGTGAAATCAATTGGGAAAATTTTTGGTCAAACGCACCTGATGTTGTCTGACTAGATCCGACACAGATCCCACACCCTTACCCGTGTCGTGTCGTATCAACACGGGTACGGCACTCAAATTGCCATGTTTGAGCAACTTAGATCCCTATTAACCTCTACAGACTCTGTAGGTACACCTTAATTTGCTATTGGCAACACTATGAAAGAATTTGATGTCGTATCACCTTCCTCTAATCACAATGCCCTCAACTTTTGTCTCCAACTAGTTTCTTGGGCTAATGCGAAGAAGCTAGTTACCTCTTCAAACACTCTTTCCTCTCTCACTTTCCTCCAATTCCCTCCCCTCTTTTGCCCTTTCTATGTCCCCGAACCCAACTCATTTTCCACTTTTACCCTTCCAAGCACTTCTTTGTTCCACACCTTTACATCTTTTTTAGCAGCTTCAACTTCTTTGCAAGCTTGTGAGACATGCTTCTATCCATGTTGAACCTACTCCACCAACTAGCCACTTTTCACCAAAGTCTGTCACTCGCAACCACCTGTTCTCAAATTTGAAAGGAGATTCAGTGCTTCTTCCTCTTCTTCCATCCAACATAATAGGTGAATCATCTTATATCAGCCTCGGGAGGGGAATCTGTAACACAATAAAAGCCAACTACGCCCATGTGGCACACTAAAAATCAATGAAGTCCCATTCTTGAAGTTGAGTCCTCGGATCTGGTCCAAGTGAAATGAGCACGTGTCAATGGGAGATTAACAAGAAAATAGTTACTAATAAACTCAGAGAACTCATCCATTGCCCAAGACATCACCTTACCGCCTACCATCTCCTATGGAATCTAATGGTATACTAAAATCCCCACCACCCAAACACTCGTAGGATATTCCATTCCCCCAAAACCGCCATCATCTCTTCCAAGAAGGCACCTTCGACCCCTCCCCTATAGAACCATAAACATCCCCAAAACTCCACTCTATCTCATTCTCGAGTTTTCTAAATCATGCAACTAACATAAACTAACATAAACTCCATCTTCTTTACCTCCATACTCTCCAACTTTCTTTCATCCCAAAGTAGTAGGATTCATCTCGCCCCGAGCCAGTACATAATCATATTACATCCACCTGCCCACGCATTTCTCACAATACTACTTGCCACTGACTCTATATTAGTTTCCTATAAATAGATTAGGTCAACCCTCCACTCTTTACCAATTAAGTCGACCCTCCACACTCTTATCTGTGTCCGGATGATAGCCTTTTTTGTTTGGTTCATTCATCCTCTCCCCGAAATCTAATGGTGTAAAAAATTTCTCCCTAACACCCATAAGATATTCCACTCTCCCAAAACCGCCGCCATCTCTGGCACGTTAGACCCCTCCCATAGAGGACCATAAACATCCTCAAAACTGAGTCTATCTCATTCCCGGTGTTCAAATCATGCAGCTAACATGAACTTCCTTTTTTGTACCTCTATTTCTCTGCCTTTCTTTCATCCCAAAGTAATAGGATTCCTCTAGTGTTTTCCCAAGCCAACATATTGTCATATTTCACCCGCTTTCCCACAATACTATCCGCAACTGACTCCATTTTAGTTTCCTATAGACAAATTAAGTTGACCTCCACTCTCTCATCCATGTCTTGATGGTGGCCCTTTTGTTTGGGTCATTCATCCCCCTCATATTCCAACAAATGATCGCTAATATCCATCAATAATTTCTTTTCCCCCCACCCCAATTTCCCCTTGCCCACATTATTTCACATTCCTATCTCCCTATCTCTTCTTTCGTACACCAGTATTTTTCCCTCCCCGTCTTGTTACAACCACCCCTAAATTCCCCGCTCCCCTCCCGCTTCATCGAACTGATCAAGAACTGAAACAATCATCTTGGGATGATTGATTGTCTATTTTTGCTGCCAATGATACTACCTAAGAAGTACCGAAGACATCAACATCTACAATAATTGAAGATCTGACCTTATCAAGCCATTACAAACCTTGCCCATCATATCCTAACAATTTTAGCCCCTCATTCATTCTTTTATGGCTTAGGTCACCAGAATCTATGCCAGATCCCACAACTATGACGGACAAAAAAACGTTTGGTTCAACGGTCGTTTCTCGCAAATCGGCTCCCCTATATCTCCTTGTTGGGATCTCCACTTGATTCTTAGTTTTCTAAACCATTAACCAAGTGTTAACTCTGAGAAGCATTGTTTTGGTGGCTTGAGCAAGTTCAAAGCCCTCATATTTATCATGTTTGTACTTGATTCCAGGCCTAACGGGCCATTCCAACCGGTACCCATTTTTGTCCATCCATTCCGCAATCACTAGCACCATATTTCCGACCTACAGAGTTGCCGAAAATGTTGTAGCAAGTTCTCAGCCCTTTTCTGCTTATTTCATTAGAAATCTAATCGTATTACTACTATACATAAAGGAAAGCCAAGCAGCTTCCCCTCGTCGTGTGTGCTTGCATCTTCTTCACTGCAACTATCCGTTACTTGCTATGGAGTCATATTTTCTGGCCAAACCATCTCTTTTCTCGACTCCCTTGCTTCAGTCTTATTTTCCCCCTCCCAACCCCTTCTGCCCCTCCTTTCACCCCTTCCCCGATCCCCTCTTGGCACCTCTAACACCTCCGGGAAAGATTCAAGATAATGCCAAACTCTAAAACTTACATCTCCGTCCTCTAAAACCATGGACACTAGAATACTTTTACCTTTCCTCACATATACCTTAATTGTTAAAGTAATATTTATACTACACCACAAATCCACAAATCCTCCAAAAATGTCTACAACCTTTCTAAGCAAATCAATGCACGATGTCGGCGATATTAATCACAACAATCCCATCCCTAACACTTCCCTCTACACAACCTGACCTATCTGGCATCTTTCCAAACTCAAGAAATCACTGTGCATCCACCTTTGCCCTTCTTTGAACACCCGTAGATTCCATCTCAAATTCAACGTGAAAAGGAAAAGTGGTATCCCAAAGTTGCACTAGCTTCAACCTTTGTCCACACTCCAAGCCTCAGCAACCCAAGCAAAAAACATCTCTAACGAGTCTACCCATCTTGCAAACTTACCCACCAGCCATGTCATCATAAAATCTCTCTTTTCTATGTGTATTCATGCGACATTCTAAACTTGGGATCCTTTCGAACTTCGAACTTCCAGAAGCTTCCCTCCGTGTCAAGCTTTGGCTAGTCCAAAGTATTTTTGTATGACTAAAGTTCGAATTTATTTGCTTCTAGAGAAAGAGTTTCTCTTTCTAGTACACATTTTTACATACTAAGTCTGAGAAACTTGTTTGAATATTCAAGGTAAATAATTATTCACTCAAAAACTTCAATTTTTCCAAATGAAATTCACGTCAAATACAAATTCAACTTTCAAATACTCCTTTTTTACTTCAACTTCAAATAATCTATTTATCAACCTCACTTAAGTTTCGCCCAAATAGGTCCTAAATATCCTCAAAAGCAATGAAAGAAAAACGTCACCAAAGTTTTGTATTGAACCCAAGTGCCAGAAATAAAGTGAAATATCCAAAAAAAATCTCACCGAGAAATAGATTGGCCCTCTTGAACTACGATTCTGATGGCTAGAATGCACCAGAAAATCTGTGTGTCTAGTTGGACTAAAGAGAGAAACCCACACACAAAAAGACATCTCGTTGGAAAATGGAGTGATGTCTCACAATCCCAAGCACGTGAATTTAAGAGTCGTTGACAGATATTCCATCGGCACGTGCGCTTTTCCAGAGAGTGTAGCAAGTCTAACTAGGTTTTGTCCACCGAAGGGTTGCGAGCCTTGTGATACTATTGGATTTTGCAAGAAACTTAAGGTCACCCAACAAACTAATTCTTTCAATGAAAAATACGTGTTGACAATCATTCTTTCCTCCCTTGTGCTCCGGTGATTGCGCAACATGAATTTTAACCCTAGGGCTCTCATACAATGAAAAAGAATGGAACAATGATGCGAAAACTAAATTTAATCCCTCAATCTACGTGGCATAAATAATGAAGTATGAACACTCCTGCATTGCAACAACGATCTCCTTTCTGCATATAGCATCGAAGAAGGAACAAAATCTTGATTATATATCTGATATTTTTTAGGAGGATTATTCTTATTGCAATAAAGTCTAAAATAGAGAAGAAAATAAATATATTACATAATTACGGGAAAGAATCAAATCTAATTAATCTTAATTGATACACAATATAAATTATATAATATTCCTAACAAAAAATTAATAGACTACGAAGATTGTCTTATGCATTTATCCCCCTTAGCTCCCACAATTTCAACGACTAAAATTTTTCTAAGAAATAATACTTTACCTGAATAATCCATTGCATGTTTGTATATGCTCTGCTGGATTAAGATGTGAGAGACGGTCAAACAACATATGAGCATGATACCTGGCAATTTTAAATGTTAAATGTAAAGGTATCGAGATCTGTTAAATTATAAACAGAAAATAGAGAAGACCAGAGATCATAAGACTACAAATGGACTCAACAATCATGTACATTCGTAGGATGATATTATCTAGGAAAACATCCAAGAAAGAAAGCGACACTTAACAACAATCAAAGGATATAACCCTACTTTTAAAAGACTTCTAGCAACGGTGAATATTCAAAACAAAAAAATGCACCCTGAGTTTGCATAACTCTTACTTTGTGAATACAAACAAAAAAGCGAGCCCCTGAAGCAAACCACGAGAGTAAAATTCGTAAATCTACCACGAGAGTAACTTGAGCCTTGGGAGCTTGCTCCCTTTCAAGGCCTCAAGTTCGAAACCTACAGGGTGCAAACAATTTCTGAGATTCATCGGACTGGGTAAAACCTGAATTAACCGTGGTGCACTTGCGGGAAACTCCTTGCCGAGGGCCTGTGCACCCC
>MU736971.1:41913-56245 GCA_026770625.1 Nicotiana glauca | reverse complement strand
ATATATATATATATATATATATATATATATATATATATATATATGAAAGGTAACTAATTGAAAGGTAAATATTGTATTTTGCATTCTTTTTCTTTAAAGTGATCGATAAGCACATTAAGAAACTAAGGAAATACCAATATAAGAATGTTCATAACTAAAGCGCATGTGTCAAAAACAGGAAGATATATATGATGGCAAAATCAGAACTGCTCATAAAAGGTAGTAAAAAAAAAAAAATTAAAAGGAGCTTCCACTTTGTTTCTAAAAGGTGGATGAGTACCAAACTTTTTCACAAAAAAATTCCACCTTTTTAATCAGTCTTTATAAGGGTGATCTGTCACTAGGCAGTTAGGTTGTCCTCTTCTCATAGTGCAAGGTCTCGCATTAGTCATTCTTTAAAAATGATTAACAAATTGATTGAGTATTTGCAGCTCTCCGTCTTCTCTTTATTATCATCAAAATGAAACTATGATATCTTGGGGAATAATTATTATTAAATGTGTTGGTCAAAACCAAAATTAATTGATAGAACTGTTACCTTATATTTTAGGGGAGTATGTTTTCTTTCCGAATTTTCCCCCTCCATTTTCTTTACCCTAGATCTCTTATCTCCTTTAGAAAATAAAGGACCATAAAAACCTTAGATCATTAAAGACAATAACTTAAAATGTCGTATATATATAAGGATCAAAAGCTCTTGAAAGTTCTTGTTTTTTATTTCTACAATAGCAACAAAAAATTTGTTTCCATTACAAAAAAGACAAGATCAAGTCCTAATTAATTATCTTTGGAAAGAGTTCAAATATCTTCAATTCAAGTATGTCCTCATCTTCAAAAGTTATGGTTCTGAGTCGTGCCTTTACACTTCATGAAACCCTAGCTAGCATCCACAATGAAAATTGGCCATTAGTGGAGTGTATAGGGAAATTATGCTTCACATAATTGGATGGTAGCCTAAATGTGGGTCAAATCCAACCCCTCATTTATGTAACTGATTTGATGGACTAATAAATAAAATTTGTATGAATGCGTCACTGCCCATGTGTATTATAGAGTGAAATAGGGGGCATTTGGGGCACCTGTTGTCACAAGTATTATCATTGTTCACTTCTAAAGATTTTAAGTACTCAAAATATATACTTTTGTTCACTTCCTCAGTCTCAAATACAAGCTGCATTCAATGTGCTTGTCTTTAAATATAACCCAACATGTTTGCTAAATGCTAAATTGTATTTTTAAGTTTCTTGCATGTAAATTGCAAAGATGAATAAAGTTTCACTAAAGTATGTGTATATGCTATTGTTTCTTTTGTCGACAATTGTTTGTTGCACACTTGCATCCATTGAGTTCAAAGTAATTAAAATGTCATAATGATTTGCATGAATGGATGAAAATCTTCTTTCTTCAAATGCAATGTTTCTGAACAGTATATGGATTTCTCCTCGTGATACAACATGGAACCAACTCTGACGTGTAGCTCAGCTGGTAAATGCCTGAGGACAAAATCCTTCAGGTCGCCAGTTCGAGTCCCATCAGGGTTACTGGAGGCATTACAAACCAGTCGCGTCTCCAGGGCCCCGTGGAATTAACCGTGCACCCGCATTGAAACAGCGAGACCCGGTGAGTACATCTAGTAGGGTTCGCAAAGCGATGCCCTGAAACCACGGTTAAAAAAAAAAAAACGACATGGAACCTACGTTTATTCCTATTCCCCTAGGCTTTGAAATATATATATATATATATATATATATATATATATATATATATATATATATATAAAAGGTGTCAAATTAGAAACAAATAAATTGTAAAATTTTAATATTAAAACAATTGATCAGTCAACTATACCTCAATAACAACTGCGTCTTAATCCCAAGTTTGATGCATCATGTGACAATACTTGGGTGATATACACGGGATGAATGTACTCCGGAAAAACACTCACGTTCAGAAAGTAACGTGAATGCTTTTTTAATCGAAAAGTTTAAGGGCTAGGAGAAGCTAATAGAAAAAAAAAAAAAAGGAAAAAAGAACTGTCCGGTGAGAATCGAACTTTTACATTTGTAAAGTACAAGATACTTCCTTTAGTCTATATTGGTTGTCATTTTTTTTTTTTACAAGTCCCTTAAGAAACTACTAATAAGAAGAATTATAACCATTATACCCTTATTTACTATTTACACTTAGGTTTTCTATGCTTTTTAATTAATGTTTTTACTTTCAAGAACAATTAATACTAAGAATAAAATGGAAAAAATAATAATTAGATCTTAATATTTAAAATGATAAGTATTTTGGACCAATTAATTTAAATAATTACGACAATTAATGGAAATGAGGGAGTAGCATCTAACTATCACTCAACTCTCACGTAAAATTAGAACTTATATTTTATTTTTACTTTAAGAAACTATTTTGTAAAGGACGGGGAGGGATGGAGGGGGGCTATGAACGTCATACCATGTGGTACAGAAAATTGTGAAGGAAGTTTCTGTCAAAATGGCCAAACAAAGATATTATTGCTACAATTTGTTTCAATGGCTAGTTTTTTAACGGATAAGAAAGAAGCCAAAATGTGATAACACGAGGCGAAAGTAAACGAGAATTCACCAGTTTGTTCCATATTATTCACATAGAAATTCTTTTTTGAGAAAATATACTTTCCTGGAGAACAATGTGTAATCTTTTTGTTTGCCTTTTAATTCCATTACAATATAAGTCTATCGCGTATAGGTAAACAAAAGCAGAAATATATCATCTTATATTAATGTAGTTGACAATGTGTGGGAAGCTAATACAACTAGTTAAACAGTAGAAAGGATTTGACAAGAAAACAAAAGGAAAGAAAACATTTATAGGGGAGTACAAACCGAACCAAAAAACCGCACCAAACCGAAAAGTCAAACCAAACCGATTAAAAAATTCGATTCGGTTTGGTTTGATTTGGTTTGGTATTGAATAAAAAAATTCGAACCAACCCGACATATAAATATATAATTTAAGATTTTATATAAAAAAAATTTAAAAAATATCTAGAAATATTAGGGATTCTCTTGCGGGATATAAATTTTAATAGAATATGAAGTGATCCATATTTATTGACCTTAAATAATGGGTTGTATGATCAGTTTCTTATCAAGTGTTACTAAAATACGTCTATCTCTTTGTTATTACATATTCATATCATATGTTATGATGTATTAAATTCTTATATCTTTTTCGAATGTGAACTGGTTATTAATATTTAGGTATCATATTGATTTTTATATTTAATTACTAAATTCGGATAACCTAAAAGTGTATATCAACGAAAAATTATTGTCAGACAACTAAGAAAATAATTATTATGTGTTAACTAATGGAATTTTCGCATAAGAATATTTTAATTGATAATATGTTTGTCAACTTTTTATATTTTTACTATATAGATGTATATGTATCAAATATTTAACAAAGTAAGATTGAAATAATATGTAAGTAACAAAAAATCCGAAAATCCGAAAAATCCAACAAAATCGAACCAATCAAAACCGATATAAATGGTTTGATTTGGTTTTGAATATGTACACCCCTAGAAAACAAATTTGGACCACCAAAAACTTTCTTCTTAGATATTACTATTTCTATGGACAATTTCTGATGAAAAGGGGGGGAAAAGAGATGGTAGTAAAGAGTATTTTCAACGATACGGATTCTACCTCCATTAATTAAATATTATTGAAATAGAAGACAATATTGATATCCTGCACTATTAATAATCCCCCGACGAGTAACCACTACTAATATGTAGTAAATATACGGCTTAAAATGAATATTCTGCTGTAATCGCTCTCCCTCTTATTAATACTAAAATAATTACTTCGCTCTAATTTGCAATTCGTAGATTAAAAGCACGGAAAAGAATTCAAAATATCCCTAAACTATTGGAAAAGATTTAAAAATACGCATTATCCACCTATTTTACAAATTTTTTCAGTTTTTACAAAAAAAAGTGTTTTAAAAAACTGAAAAAAATGAAAAAAAAAATTTCTTTCTGTAAAAACTGAAAAGGAAACAAATGTACTAAATAAGTGGGACTAATGGTGAATTAGTTTAAAAAAGAAAAATATCTTGTAAAATATTTTTTTAAGCTTTATAAAAAGAATAATAATTATTTTTAATTTAGCATTGACCTAACTGTCAAAGGGCATAAGTTAACCAAAGATGTGGATGGGGGTATTTTTAGCCTAATAGGTGGATGAAGGATGTTTTTAAAACTTTTTCAAAAGTTTAGGGATATTTTGAACCCTTTTTCGTTAAAAGAACTTCAGAAGCATCGAGTGTGTCATAGATTATAATTTCTTTATTGCTAATGTAACCCAAAAATAACTATTGAGATAAAATTGTATTTATCCTTCTTTGTATATATTTTGTATGTTAGTTAATAGATAGTAGATTAGTTAATACAGCTGTCAGTTGTTATTGGTTAAGATACACAGTTGTCAATGACGTGTATATATAGTGTTATACAGATTCAATTTCAGTCAAGCTTCATTCTTCAAACAAAAGAGTTCTTCTTCAGCTCTCATTTTTCTCCTCTTTCAGAAGCCTCCACATTCAGCCATTGGAGATGAAGTTAAGTTTTACTGAGCTCATTTCAATCGCAATCTTATCATGGTATTAGAGCGAGGCTAATCCTCCTCACATCGTCTCTTTCGTTTACTAATCTTCTCTTCCCTTTCTCTTTTCTGATTTTGACCTAATTTGATCGATTTGCCCTAGTTCGATTAGTTTTTCGAATTTGGTTAACCTACCGCCCAAAAATCTAAGAGTTTTGGTTTCGATTATTTTTGCCCTATCAAATTCAACTAATTCATTGCTCTGATGGCTATCACTGATCAACAAGATGCGACTCCTACTAATACGAGTGTCGCGATACCTCGAGCACAGGAATTGATCTAAGTGATCATCTGTATATGTACCCATCAGATAATCCTAGTGCAATGCTTGTGTCTGTCCTATTCGATGGGATAGGGTATAGATCCTGGAGACTTAGTGCTCTTCGTGGATTGTCCATAAAGAACAAATTAGGCTTTGTCAATGGGGAATGCAAATAACCAAATCTGCAATCCCCGAATTATAGGCAATAGGAACAATGTGATAACATGGTAACTTCGTGAATTCTAAATTCTCTTTCCAAAGAGATAGCGGATAGTGTGGAATATGCGAGTAATGTTGTTTAGTTATGGAAGGAGCTGGAGGATCGCTATGAACAAACCAATGGAACTAGATTTTATCAAATTCAGAAAGAAATCAATGGTCTCTCGCAAGGAGTCCTTGACATCATTGGCTATTAGACTAAGCTGAAAAAGCTATGGGAAGAATTAAATACTCTAAACAAAAGGACTTAATGTAGTTGTGTTTATAATTATGGGGCAAAGAAGAGCATGTACAAAGGTGAACAAGATAGAAGATTGATACAGTTTCTCATGAGACTCAATGAAATGTATACTATAGTCCAAAGAAGTATCCTTATGACGAACCCGCTGCCCACAATGGCCCAAGCCTTCTCCTTACTTGTCCAGGATGAAAAGCAAAGGGAGATCAAACCAAATAATCAATTTGTCAATTGGGTCCACCTCTTTGAATGTGAACAGTGCAGGACAAAGTCCTTTTAGAACAAATTTCTCACCAAGCTACAATTACTTTGGAAATAAAGAGGTCGTCCTATGTGTGATTTTTGCAAGATTCTATACCACACTAGGGATAAGTGTAACAAATTACATAGTTATCCGCAAAATGGACAGAACTCTGCACGATATCCTCAGAGTGCTCAGAACACCAATCAAAACTTTAGAACCAACAAAGGAAAGAGGATGGTAGAAAATGTGTAGGGAGTGTCAACTGATGCAATGAAAATCAAGCTTGATGAGTGTGATACCCAAGATGAGAATCAGAATGTAAACTTGACTAAGGAGCAATATGGACAACTTTTTAACCTTCTTCAGCATTTCTAACTGGGCAAAGATGGAGAGAACTCTAACAACTCAAATCCTACTAATGTTGTAAACTTTGCAAGTATTGTTGTTTGCACATGTTCTATTGATTTTGGTAAACTCTCGTGTAAATGCTTTGAATCAAAGATTGACACATGGATACTAGATTCAGGAGCCTCAAACGACATCACCTATAACAAATCCCTATTGTTTGACATTGTAACATATCCCCTTTTAGTTGTTTTACCAAATGGCTATAAAATAAAGGTGACAGAAATTGAAAATGTAAAACTTGCACCAGAGATCACTCTATATAAAGTTCTTCACATTCATTCATTCAAATTCAATCTCATTTCTGTATATTAGTTGATCAAACACCTAAGGGGTATGACATTTTTCACTGACAACACTTGACTTCCAATGACATGGAAGAGTTAGCATTGGCCTATCACTCGAATTCCATTTTATAGCATGCCAACAGGAGGGGGCTTATTACAAAATCACTCCAAGAATTTTGTAGGCCCCTTCACTGAAGAGGCCTCTGGAGATTGGTAAGTTCAAGGATGGGTTATACCTGCTGTGCTCTCAATGTCTGAGAAACAAAAGTCTGGCTAACAAAACTGTTGTTTGTTCTTCTACTCATTCCTGTGATGTAAATAGTCATTTCCTGAACAACCTACATACTCATGCATCTGTAAATAGGCCATCTATGAGTCATCTACAAAGTCATTAATGTCCAATTGTAAATAATCCATCTTTGAATAATAAGACTCACTATTATGTTTCCAACTCCTCCATATTTCAAGCCAATGATGTTAATCTTCTATGGCATAACAGCTAAGACATGTAACTTTTGTGAAAATGAGGGAAATATGCTTCATACCAGTTTCTTTCTCTTATAGACAACTTTTTGTTTGTTCAATTTACCATATGGCTAGACAGGGTAGTCTTCCCTTTCCTCAAAGGACAAGCACCACAAACAAAATTTTTGAACACTTATATGTGGATCTGTGGGGTCCTTACCATGAGTGAACACATGACAAGTACAAATACTTTATTACTATGGTTGATGATTTTAGCAGGTCCATTTGGAGTCACTTGCTAACATGTAAAAGCAATGCCCTCTAGACTATCAAAGCATTTTTTTTCCTTAGTTGAAAACCAGTTT
This sequence comes from Nicotiana glauca, assembly GCA_026770625.1. NCBI lineage: Eukaryota > Viridiplantae > Streptophyta > Magnoliopsida > Solanales > Solanaceae > Nicotiana > Nicotiana glauca. The sequence continues at coordinate 49,102 of MU736971.1, read as the reverse complement.
AAGACCCCCATCAATTTCATAAGGTCTGATAATGGACTGGAATTTATTAACACTGAAGCTACCTTGTTCTTTCAATTAAAAGGGATCATTCACCAAAAGACTTGCCCCTATACACCCCAACAGAATGGGGTAGTAGAGAGAAAACACATATACCTACTTGAAACAGCCAGAGCCTTATTATTTCAGTCCAAACTACCTTTGAAGTACTGGGGGAATGAGATCTGACATGCACCTTCATTATAAATACACTGCCTACCACATATCTCAAAAATAAGTCTCCCTTTGAAGTCTTGTATAATAGCAAACCAGATTACTATCAATTGAGAAGCTTTGGTTACCTATATTTTCCAACAGTGTCAAAGATCCATAGAGATAAGTTTGAAGCAAGAACAACACCACATATCTTTATAGGCTATCCCTTTGGCACAAAAGGTTACAAAATGCTGAATTTAGCTTCCAAAATAATCTATATTTCCAAAGATGTAGTGTTTTATGAGTCTGTTTTCCCCTTCACTTTCAATCCCAAATCTTCCTCCTTTACTTCAACTCTTGTCCACTTCCTCTCAGTCCTACATTTGATACCAACACAAAGCCATTCTCAGAAGGAACTGTGAGTGATCAAAGGAATGCATGCAATACACCCAATGTTCTCCTGCTAGCTCTTCTTCTTCCTCTGATCATTTACACCTTTCACCTGCATCTATCAATGCAGACTCATTATCAATACAGAATACCTCTATCCCACATATCTCTAATTCACCTCAAATACAGCATACACCTAACCCAATTCCAAACTTGAAAAGGCCACTAAGAGAATACAAAACACCTACATACCTGAAAGATTATATATATTCTGTACATCAACCAAACTTACATAAACAAACATATGAACATAAACATTCTGATTTCTCTCTGAATGCATTATTTTCTAAACATCATCATATTCTTTATAATACTCTTGTTCATGATAGTCAATCTTTGGTAAGTAGCATATGCAATGATAGTGAACCATCTTCTTTTGAGGAAGCTGCCATCAATCCTGCTTGGTAAGCAGCTAATTTGAAGCTCTTTATGCTAACAACTATGGGTGTTAAACAGGACGGGTCAGCCCAGTTCCGGACCGACCCTGACCGGTTAAAATCGAAACTGGCCCGGACTAGTTAAACAAGGCTGGTTGGGCTGGGTTAGGAGGGACATACGGGTTGCACCGTTTACATTTGAAATACCAGTTACTCGAATCGATACAACCCGTTAGGTGAACAGTGTTGGTAAACCGGTTAACCAGCTCGGACCTGCCCAGACCGGTTTAATATAGGTCCAGATCTGACCGTTGGCAACGGTCCATTTCAGAAAATGGCCGTTACCAACGAGTGAATTGCACAATTAGCCCAATTTTGAATTTTTTAAAAAAAACTTAACCCCCCATTCAAAACCTATAAATACCCCCACCCCCTCTCTTCCTCATTTTTTTTACTCATCTCTCAATTCTCAATCTTAATTCGCATATTCTCTCATTGTTCAAACTTCATTCTTCACCTATTAAAGTGCAAATCAACTATTTGGCTATTTTTTTTAAATTTAATTTATCATAGTATTTATTTTTTGAAGTTTGAACAATTAAACTTCAAAATTGGAACAATTGACGTTTCTTCGTGGTAACATTGGAGTTGCAAAATCATCAAATGCTCAATTTATTGCCGAATTCGGTGCACTCCCTCCAACTCTTTCTCTTATTTACTATTTTATTTGGATATTTATTTGTTTGTTGCTAGTAGTTAAATTTTTACAATATGTTTAATGCTGCAAAAAGAGTTTGTAACAAGGTTACTAATCGGGAAAATAGAAAAAAAGATAGTACTTCAGCTTCAGCATCTGGTAGTAATTTAAATACCTCTCCAAATATTCCTGAAACATTTCCTGATAATAATATTGATTATGAACAATTGCAGAAAATTTTGGTATATATGATAATGAATTAGAAATGGAAGATGAGATACCACTTAGTGTTGGAACTGCTAGCAGGGGTGTTGGTCGTGCTGCTAGTAGTAGACCACTTGTGGCCCTGACTAGTAATCATAGAAAAAAAAGTAAGGTTTGAAAATTTTTTGAGGAAATAGTAGGTACTGATAGAGTTAAATGCAAAATTTGTAGCGATACTTTTAAACATAAGACTGGGGGACAATTAAGGGGGACTGGGACACTTGGTAGACATATGAGAGTTGAGCATCCTATAGAATGGAGATCTGATGGAGATGGAAATCAATCAACTCTAAACCCTAGTACTAGTGGTCTTGTGAAATATGATAAAATGAAGGATCATGAGGAGTTAACAAAAATGATTGCTTTAGGTTGTCTACCTTTTTATTTTGCTTCTTCATCATATCTTATTATGTATATTCAAAGGATTTACAATCCTTTATTGAAAGGTATCCCTAGAAGTACTTGTAGAGCTAATATCTTTAGACTTCATGGACAATATCAAACATAAATATGTTATTTGTTTAGCCACCTTCCTTGTAGAGTTTCTCTAACTTCTGATATTAGCCATGTTATTGATGGAAATGATTATTTGACAACTACATGTTATTGGACAGATGATACTACTTGTATGCAAAAATGTATCATCGCTTTTAAATATGATGAAGATCAGAGTTATACTGTTGTGTTTATAAGTAGTACTATTTGTGAAGTTGTTGAATTTTATAATCTCAAGAAAAAAGTAGTGTGTATGTCTTTTGATAATGCTTCTAACAATAATGCCACAATTTCAATATTAAAACTGCATTTGCAACCACCTCTTGAAAATTTTTTCATGTTAGGTGTGCATGTCATGTTTATAATTTAATTGTTAAAAGTGGCCTTGATTTATTTTTAATAGAGATTACTTATGTTAGAAGAGCAGTTGGTGTTATTCAAGGAAATAATAGACAATCTAGAATAAAGGAATTTAAGAATAAGTGTGTATAGTATAACCTTAAACCCAGATTTATGGCAGACAAAATTATTACTAGATGGAATTATACACATATTAAAATATTGCTACAAATATAAATTCTCAATAACTGAATTGCTAATGTGCATTGTGCTGATCCAAACCGTATGTTAACAACTACTACTTGGGAGGTCATTAATGATGTTGTTAAATTTTTACATAAATTTTATACAACTATTATTGAGTTTTCTGGAGTATATTACCCTACTGTTACTATGACTTTAGCACATATAGCTGAAATTTCTTTTCTACTCTTTGAATTTAAGAAGAAAAAAATATAAGGATGTTGTGGGAAAAATACAAGAAAAATTTAAAAAATATTTCTTTTCAATTCCTCCGACTTACTTAATTGGTGTTGTTTTAAATCCTTCTATTAAGATGTCTGATTGTCAACAATTAATGAATATTTTATATACTTATATGGAGATTGGACCAAATGAAACCCCAGATTTATTTAATTGTATGAACAAGCTAAATGAATATTTACAACAATTATATAATTATTATGCCAATGTAATTGATAATGCTGCTCGTAGTGTAGGCAATGTTAATCCCACTATGCAATGTACCACTTCTGCTACAGTGGACGATAAAGAAGTCTTTGATAGTTTTAATATTTTTTTCTACATTTTTAACACTCAAAACAGTAAAAGGACATTCATGAACTTCAATTCTACTTGTAGAAGCAAAAAGAGCCTCGCACAAAAGAATTTTCACCATTGGGATGGTGGCATGATAATGGAAAGCAGTTCCCTGTACTTTTCGCTATAGCTCGGGACGTGCTGAATGTGCCAATTTCAACTGTTGCATCAGAGAGTGCATTTAGCCAAACAAGACAACAACTTGGAGACACCAGTCACTCATTGGGAAGTAATGCTTTGGAAGTTTTAGTATGTTTCAGAGATTGGATTAGATCGGAACGAAGAAATCAAGGATGTGAAGATGTTGATAGCCCAGAAGACGAGGAACTTGGAGATATATTAACACATGATAACCCATCCGAATTTAACACTCCAGAAGAAGGTCACTCAGTTCATATTGATTATGAAGAACTTATTAAGGCAATGCAAAACCTTTGAATTTACTCTTTTTTGGTTAATTTACTTGTTGTTAATTAAATGTAAACCTTTCAATTTGTAAGTTTGAATTTTGAAATAAATGTAGAACTTGCAATTTATAATTGCAATTTTTTCCATCTTCCTTGTATTCTTTATATTAATAATTTGTATTAATATAACTTACAATAGTTATAAAAAATTAAAAAATATACTAAACCCGGCCCCGCCCGGCCCAAACCCTCAACCCGTAACTCTTACGGTTAAATTTTTACCCAGATGAACCTGAATTCGTTAAACACGGTAAGCCCCAACCCGTAACCATCCCGGACCATAACTCGTACGGGTTCAAAAAATCCCAACCAGCCCGACCCGGCCCACTTGTTTAACACCTTTACCAACAACACATGGGACCTGGTACCACTGCCTTCTGAAAAGAAGGCAAGTGGGTTTACAAAGTGAAACACAAAGCAGATGGAACCATTCAAATATTTAAAGCTAGGTTAGTAGCGAAAGACTAAACGCAATAGGTAGGAGTGGATTACACAGAAACATTTTCTCCTGTAATGAAGATGACTATAGTTAGGACACTTATTGTAGTTGCAGTAAAGAGTGGGTGGAATATCTTCCAATTGGATATAAACAATGCATTTCTTCATGGTGATTTGCATGAAGAAGTGTACATAGAAGTCCTTCCAGGACTTTTGATAGATAGCCAAGGTTTGGTTTGTAAATTGATTAAATCTCTGTATGGGCTAAAGCAGTCAAGCATACAATGGTATGAAAAATTAACTATGGCATTGTTTTCAAGGGGATATGAACATTCTATGAATGACTACTCCCTGTTCTCCAAGATGAAGAGGGACTCAGTTGTGTATGTAGTAGTTTATGTAGATGATGTACTATTGACAGGGACAGATCAATCACAAATGGACCAGCTGAAGACCTTTCTACACAACAAATTTAAAGTTAAGGATCTAGGAAAGCTACAATATTTCTTGGGCTTGGAGGTTCTATACAAGACATATGTTGTTATTATTTCACAAAGGAAATTTCTCCTTGACTTGCTGAAGGAGTATGATTTCCTGGAGTACAGCCACCGCTTGATCCCAATGTAAAACTAAGAGCAAAAGAGGGGGTGCCTTTGATAGATCCCACTTATTACAGAAAGCTTGTAGGAAAGTTGAATTTTCTCACAAACACAAGGTTAGATATTATTGTTAGTGTGCAACACCTCAGCTAGTTCATACAGGACCCTAGGAGCCCCAATTGAAAGCTTCCTTCCATTTGTTGAGGTATCTCAAGGGTGATCCTACTCTGGGTGTGTTTATGTCCAATGATACAGACTGGTCAATCAAAGCCTATTGTTGCTCTGATTGGGCAGCTTGCCTAGACTCAAGAAAGTCTGTTAGTGGTTATATTGTATTGCTGGGAAGTAGTCCTATCAGCTGGAAATCCAAAAAGCAAGAGCAAGTTTTATTGTCCTCAAGAGAAGCTGATACAGATCTTTGAGAAAAGTGGTTGGGGAGTTAGTTTGGTTGAAAAACTTACTTGATGAATTAACAGTTTCCTCTTCTGCTCCTGTTAGAGTGTTTTGTGATAGTAAATTAGCTTTACATATAGCAAAGGAACCCAGTATTTCATGAACGCACCAAACATATTGAGGTTAACTACCACTTTGTTCGAAAACAACTACAGGAAAGTTTGGTTTCTTTGCATCATATTGTCACCAATGACCAGCTTACAGACATTCTTACCAAGGCATTCACATGCATCAAGCACTCTACTGTTCTGAACAAGTTGGTTGTGCTTTCCCCACCTCCAACTTGAGGAGGGAGGGGGGTATTGAGATAAAATTATATTTATCCTTCTTTGAATATATTTTGTATGTTTGTTAAGAGATAGTTATTTAGTTGATTAGTTAATACAGCTGGCAATAGTTAGTGGTTAAGATACACAGTTATCAATCACGTGTATATATAGTGTTGTACAGTTTCAATTTCAGTCAAGCTTCATTCTTCAAACAAAAGAGTTCTTCTTCTGCTTTCATCTTTCTCCTTTTTCAGAAGCCTCCAGATTCAGCCATTGGAGCTGAAGTTGAGCTCCACTGAGCTCATTTCAATTGCAATCTTATAATAACAATGCTATTCTCATGAATATATGCACCTCCCCTATTTATAGTTATTATATTAGTTATTTGTTTCATTCATTTTCTGAAAGAAATCTTAGGAATTACATGCCTTGGATGACTTAGTAAATCTATAATCTATAAATCACGAAGTATTAAACTTGGGAAAGGACTAAATTTTTTCCCATATACTGTCTGAAATTGTTTAATTTTTGTCGCATTGCACTTTGTGGTTCATTCATATCCTTGTAGTTGGCAAACAATTTCATACCCTTATAATTAACAAAGTTCGAGTGAAAATAAGTGTATTCTGTTATAAAATAAAGACTGTAATGTAAAGACAGGTATAGAGAAAAAATGATATATTATTCGAATTCAAACTCATATACATAATGAACTGAAAACTCTTCTATTTATAGAAGAAAGGAAGTTGCTGTGTAAGCTGCTACTATAACCTACTGTGTAAGCTACTATAAGCTGCTATGTAAGCTACTACAAGCTGCTGTGTAAGCTGCTACAATACCCGATATGGATAATCTTATAATAAGAGTAATGTTTATCCATAATGGAGTACTGAAAGGATAAGCTTATTATACCCGGTATGGATAATATTCTACCGGGGGTTGTGTTTATCCATAACAGAGTATAGAAAGGATTAACTTATTATACCCGGTATGGATAATCTTCTACCGGAGATAATATTTATCCATAACCGGATACTGAAAAGATAAACTTATTATACTCGGTATGGATAATCTTCTACCAGGAGTAATGTTTATCCATAACCGGGTACCGAAGTGATAAGCTTCTTTAGGAGGCTTATTTCCAATAGAGTACTAAATAGATAAACATATTTACGGCGGAGGCCCATATGGATAAGCTTCTTCAGGAAGCTTATTTACAACGGAGTACTAAATGAGCATCCATAATATAATATATTTATAACACTCCCCCTTGGATGTTCATTAAAAGATAATGTGCCTCATTAAAATCTTACTAGGAAAAATCCCGTGG
>MU736971.1:22238-38134 GCA_026770625.1 Nicotiana glauca | reverse complement strand
ATATATATATATATATATATATATATATATATATATATATATATATATATATATATATATATATATATATATATATTATTTTACCCCCTATGATTGCAGAAACATGAAAATTTTCAATCTTCTAATCATTTATAGGCTCAATATGATAGCCATTTATTTTAGTAAACTTCGAGTTTACTACAACATATGTTTGACCATAATATGAATGACATATTTGTAAATAAGCTCTTCGAGAGCCTTCATTTATTATCCACGATCTAATATTTAAGGGACACTACTGGTGTCATGTATCTTCTAGGCAAACAGTTAGCTCTTCGGGAGTTGTTGATACATTTTATACTATTAAATATTGCTCAGACACTTCTGGTACCATAAGATAAAATCACAATCAAATAAATAATTATTTAAGCACAAGAAAACTCCTGTTTAGAATATTTTCCTACTTCAGGAGGCAATTTTAATTGTATTACTTCTTTAGGAGCAAATTTAAAATACGAAATATTGAGTATATAGTCTCTCAATTATATTACCTCTTCTGGAGGTGAATCGTAATATATTTGCATCAAGAGCGCGTTCATATTTACTAGATTTATTAATATTGTCACATTCACTTCAGGGAATTGATTATTATTATCAAAAGTTCTAATCCTTCAGGAAAATCGAACATAATTATCTGAATGCGCATTAATCACATCAAATTGTGATGCCTCAACCTCTTTTAAAATATTTACTACTTCAGGAGCAAATCGAGGCCTGCATTTAATATAGAGAATATTTATGTAGCTTATCTTCAATTGTAACCATAGAAAGCCTAAATTATCACTTATCACTTCAGGTGATCATAGGCATATACTACTTCTGGTGGTTAACAAAATATAATTACAATGTGATATACGAAATATAACCACTTCTGGTAGTTGTATATTTCTTGAAAAACTCTGCTAGAGTTTAAGTTGATCTAATAATGTTATCCATATTCATAAATAAAATATATTATAGTAAACATCATTATCAAAGCATAATTTTTATTTATGTATAACAAACAACAAAATTAAAATATTTACATTTCTACAGATTTACCACCGATTACATGAATTTTTTCTCCTTCTAGGAGTGCAAAGTAATCAGCTACATCCAAATGCATGAAGTCTAAATTATCTTCAGAAATAAAATTTGCTTCAGCATTTTTCTCTGTCTTCTTTAGGAGGCTTGATAAAGCTCAACCAGGTGTTTTGGCGTATGACAGGTAAGTGACCAGTGTTCTTTTCCTCCACATCTATAGCATGAACTTTCTGCATTTGGTGCTTGCACCGCTTCATGCTTTTGTTCCTTCCTTTTCCACTGCTAGTGGCGAGGAGGGTTCTTTGGTGCATTATTATTACCATGATTAGGGTTTCTTCCCCAACCATGGCCATGACCATGACTGGGGCCACGACCTCTTCCACGACTAGCTTCGTGGAAGTTCGACTCATTCACTTCAGGGAATGGACAAGAACTAGTAGGTCGGCTTCATGGTTTTTCATTAATAGCCCATTATGTTGCTCGGTTACAAGAAGATGTGAGATAAGTTCAGAATACTTTTTAAATCCCATCTCTTAATATTGCTGCTGCAGAAGCATATTCAAGGCATCAAAAATGGTGAAAGTTTTCTCCAACATATCATGATCAGCCATATTATCACCGCATAATTTTAATTGAAAAATAATTCTAAACAGAGCAGAATTATACGCACTGATAGATTTAAAATCTTGTAGCCTTAGATGATTCCAATCATAATGTGCTTGTGGAAAAACGACCATCTTCAAGTGGTCATATCTATCTTTCAAATTATTCCTTGACTAGATCTTTAACAGTAAGATATTCCATTTTCAGGCCCTCATCAAGGTGATGGTGCAGGAATATTATTGCTTTGGCACGGTCTTGTTTTGATGCCTGATTTTTATCCTTGATGGTTTCTGCCGCACCCATCGCATCAAGATGAATTTCAGCATCAAGCACCCAAGACATGTAGCTTTTGCCCGATATATCCAGGGCTACAAATTCAAGTTTAGAAAGATTTGAAATTATATAGAAAAAGAAAGTTCGTACCTCAGATACTTTCAAAGTATTTGCTTGAGATGGCAGAGTCTCGTGCTGATAACGTGTTATAAAATAAAGACTGTAATGTAAAGACAGGTATAGAGAGAAACTGATATATTATTCGAATTCAAACTCATGTACATAATGAACTGAAAACTCTTCTATTTATAGAAGAAAGGAAGTTGCTGTGTAAGCTGCTACTGCAACCTGATGTGTAAACTACTATAAGCTGTTGTGTAAGCTGCTACTACAAGCTGCTGTGTAAGCTGCTACAATACCAGATATGAATAATCTTATACTAAGAGTAATTTTTATTCATAACGGAGTACTGAAAGGATAAGCTCATTATACCTGGTATGGATAATCTTCTACTGGGGGTAGTTTTTATCCATAACGGAGTATCGAAAGGTTAAGCTTAATATACCCAGTATGGATAATCTTCTATCGGGGATAATATTTATCCATAACCGGATACTGAAAGGATAAATTCATTATATCCGGTATGGATAATCTTCTACCGAGAGTAGTATTTATCTATAACCGGGTACGAAACTGATAAGCTTCTTCAGGAGGCTTATTTCCAATAGAGTACTAAATAGATAAACATATTTATGGTGGATTCCCATATGGATAAGCTTCTTCAGGAAGCTTATTTACAACGGAGTACTAAATAAACTATTAGATCATGCGCAGCGGAAGCAAGAAAACTATCCAGGCATCAAATACATGTGAACTAGACAATGCAATAATAACGATATTAGAAGCACTAACCTTTAGAAGTAGTTGCACAAACCTTCCAAGCAGCAAGAATCCAGGGCTGCAGTCTTCTGCTTTTTGCCTAGTAAAACCTTGAACGAATTTGCTATTGGGTAGGCAAGAAAAATAAAACTGAAAGGTAATTAATTAGGTGAAACTAGTGTTCCTTTAATAGACCCGAAATTAAGCCATAATAGGGCTCAAAAACGTGTAGGATTCTACAAGTAGAATCCTACTCTAACTCAAAAGGATAACTTTTCTCCCAAGCTACTTTTTACCCAAGTCTGTCCAGATTTTTACTAGGTATAGAAGGGACCAAAGAAATAATAAGAGGGTACTAATTATAGTATAAATTCGAAATTAGCATGAATTAATTTTTACTATGATTAATTGTAATTTATTCCACTAAAAAACTACAATTGAACTCCTCAATATGAATTTCAAAAATTCATCAACACTTATTTTAACTCCCCATGTTAAAATTTCAAATACCAGTTAATTAAATTAAATCACTGAAATTTAATTCAATTAACTAATTAAATCCTTTATAATTCCGCTTAAACCATTTCATGTGATGGATACAAAATTCACCGGCCGGGTTTTCACGTGAAAACTTATAAGCTTACATAAAGGGGTATCATCAAACCTAAAATCGAGTCATGGATTCTATCAACTAATTATTATTCACTAATGTTATTCGTTATTGTCCAATCTATTAGGCATATACTAACTCTAAATAGAGTCGTACCTTTTGATAAATCAAAACAATAAACAAATTACATTGATCATAATAATTATATCAAGATTAGGAGTATAAGCTTATTTAATGAATTAAAGAAAATATTTTATATATTCAGCACAAAAAATATCTTTTCTCTACTTGGTTCGTTCAATATACACTGAGTATACTAGCACAAGAAGTTGGAGTAAAACTACTCCCATAATCAAGACAAATTATACAATAATCATGTGCTACAATCATCAAGATATTTTGTCCAACAATATCTTTGATTGTGAACATAGTTTATTAATTATGAGAACCAACAATTTAATCTTCTGTGCATGAGCTAAGACTCCATACACTAAATTGTCTACTACATAACTAAAAGGACACACGTGTAACAAATGATCTATTTAAAATATTACTTTATTGAATTAAATAAATAATTGTTCCATAAAAAATAAAATATAATACTATGTCTAAACCGCATGGTTAATAGTATATCCCAACAATCTCCAGCTTAGACTCATAACCACGCGTCTACTACTATAACACCCATTCCTTCTACATGCTTGTCAAAAATCTTTTGTGTCAAGCTCTTTGTAAACGGGTCTGCCAAATTGTCCTCTGACGCAATCTTAAACACTCTTGCATCACCTCTCTGAGTTATGTCCCGAATTAAGTGATATTTACGCTCAATATGCTTACTTCTTTTATGGCTTCTTAGTTCCTTCGAGTTTGCAACTGCACCACTATTGTCACAATAAAGTACAATTGGTGCTTGAACCAAAGGAACCACACTAAGCTCTTTCAGAAAGTTCCTGAGCCAAACAGCCTCTTTAGCTGCCTCAGATGCAGCTGCATATTCGGCTTCCATGGTGGAATCAGCAACACATGATTGCTTGATGCTCCTCCAACTTATGGCTCCACCTCATAAGGTAAAAACATATCCTGAGGCAGATTTTCTAGAGTCACTATATGACTGAAAATCTGAATCAGTATAGCTAAAGGATGCAAGATCACCAGAGTGATACACCAACATATAATCCCTAGTCCTCTTCAAGTACTTGATTATATTCTTAACAGTAGTCCAGTGTTCTCGACCAGGGTTAGACTGAATCTACTAACCATGCCAATAGCAAAGCAGATATCAGGTCTAATACATAGAATAGCATACATAAGACTCCCTACAGCAGAAGCATAAGGGACCGCCTTCATCTTTTCTATTCGTTTTTGGGAACTGATCTCTTGATAGAGAGATTCCATGTCTAAAGGGGAGAAACCCTTTCTTGGAATCTTGCATGCTAAACCTGGAGAGAATAGTATCAATGTAAAGTGCTTGGGACAAGCCTAATATCCTTTGCTTGCGATCTCGCATAAGCATGATCTCAAGGATATGTGCTTCCTGTCCCTAGTCTTTCATATCGAAACGTGAGGACAACCACTCCTTTACTGAATTTAACATGCTCACATTATTTCCTTTGAGCAAAATATCATCTACGTACAAAACCAAAATTGTAACTTTATCTCCATTCCACTTCTTATAGACACAAGACTTATTTTCACCTTGATCAGAATCGAATGTCTTAATCGATGCGTCAAAACAAGTGTTCCATGCCCTAAAAGCTTGTTTCAATCCATAAACGGATTTCTTTAATTTACACAACATGTGCTCATTACTACTTTTCATGAAACCTACTGGTTGTGTCATATAGATGCACTCATCAAGACTTCCATTTAGAAAAGCGGTCTAGACATCCATTTTCCAGATCTCATAATCATAATGAGTCGCAATGGATAAGAGAATCCTTATGGATTTAAGCATGGCTACCGGCGAAAAAGTTTCCTCATAATCGATCCCTTCTATTTGAGTAAACCCTTTTGCAACAAGCCTAGCTTTAAAAGTTTGCACTTTTCCATCCACTCCTCTCTTTTTCTTATAGATTCATCTACAACCTATGGGTTTGACTCCAGTAGGTGGTTCGACAAGATCCTAGACTTGATTGGAGTACATGGACTCCATTTCAGATTTCATAGCATCAACCCATTTATCAGCATCTGCATCATGTAGTGCTTCGTCGTAATTAACAGGTTCTGTATTAGGCTCTTCAGGGATTCTATCATAAGATTCTCCCAAGAGTGCAAACCGAAGAGGTTTCTAATAATTCTTCCACTACGACTAGTCAGTACAGGTGGAGGCTGATTTTGTTGTTGAATCATATCATCATTTCCTGGAACTGAAGCCTCAATGTTATCCTCCACACCTTGCGGTGCTGGGATATCATTAACTTCTTCCTAGTGTGTAGGTTGCATAACAATTTCAGGTTGTTCAACAATCTGAGGTTGCTCAACATTACTCCCACTACTTTGGGGTACTGAGATGTCAGGCAATTCCTCTTGTGCAATCTGCTGCCTATTGACATTTCTCCCACTACGATAATGTAGTGGTATGTCAATACTGGCTTCCGGGATACGTTCTAGAGATAAGTCTTTAGTTACTCCATTGTTTAATTCCTGTAAAACTAGTTTACTTCTAGGAATATGGTTCGTTAGATAGTCCTCTTCTAAAAAACTGACATTTGTCGTAACAATTACCTTCTTTTCTTTTGGACAATAAAACAAACTGCCTTTTGTTCCTTTTGGATATCCAATAAAAATGCATACTTCTATCCTTGATTCCAATTTATCTGCTTTCCCTTTTAGCACATGTGCTGGACAATCCCAGACCCGAATATGCCGTAAACTTGGCTTGCGCCCAGTCCACAATTCTACTGGAGTTGAAGGTACTAACTTTGAAGGAACCAAATTTAGAATGTAATTTGCTGTTTCTAAAGCATATCCCCAAAAGGAAGGAGGCAAATCGGAATAACTTAACATTGATCTAACCATTTCCATAAAGGTCCAATTTCTTCTTTCTGCCACAACATTTTGTTATCTGATAAGTATTTTATGAATTCCGCAGAAAGGTATTCACCACCACGATCAGATCGCAATGTTTTGATATATTTATCATGTAGTTTCTCCGTTTCCGTCTTAAATTCTTTGAATTTCTCAAAGCATTCAGACTTACGTCGCAATAGATAAATATATCCATATTTTGAGTAATCATCTATGAAAGTCACGAAATACTCAAAACCACCTCTTTCTTGTATATTCATAGGACCACACAAATCAGAGTGAATTAATTCTAGCTTATCACTGGCTCTATTTCCTTTTGAGGGAAAATGTCTCTTGGTCATTTTGCCTACTAAACAGGATTCACATGTTGGTAGTGACTCCACTTTCAATGAACTCAAAGGTCCATCGGAGACCAATCTCGAAATCCTATTTAGATTTATATGTTCTAGACGTAAGTGCCATATATAAGTTTGACTCAATTCACAAATATGTTTTCTTTTATGTGGTAAATTAATGTTATTTAATTCTTTTGGTTGTTGTAGCACATGGGGAGATCTATCAAGAATAAAAAAATTCATGTACTCTAGCAACAGTCAGATAAAATATTTATTAAACTTAATAACAACAGAGTTATTAGCAAAATAAATATTATAACCAGCATCCATTATTTCGAAACCAAAATCAAATTCCTTCTAATAGAAGGTACATAGAGAACATCTTTTAAAACTAAAACTCTATCACTACTAAATGAAACTCTAACATCTCCTAAAGCTAAAGCTGGTGCTGGCTCGCCATTGGCTTGAAAAACGCAAACTTCATTCTCGCTTAGCTGTCGCATTTCCTGAAACCCCTACAAAGTAGTGCAGATGTGATTAGCGGCTCCCGAATCTACACACCAAAATATGGTAGAAACAGCCACTAAATAAGTTTCAAGGACATTTAAATTTGAATTACCTTGCTTATTCAATTTTGCTAGATAGGCAGAGCATTGCTTCTTGTGATGCCCGGGTTGCTTGTAATGATAGCACTTGCATTTGGGCTTTTTCACAATAGCCGCACCACCAGGTGCCAGAACCTTTTGAGCCTTGTTCTTTTTCTTATTGCCTTTCGACTTAGAAACCAAAGCTTTCTCAACATTGAGTGCCACAACTGGAGCTTGTTGTTTGATAATAGATTCTGCCGCTTGCAGCTCATTCAACAATTTCGCTAGTGACAAATCCATTTTGTACATATTATAGTTCAAGCGAAACTATTGAAAACTGTCAGGCAGAGTCTGCAAGACCATCTCAACTTGAGACTCCTTATCAATCACAGCTCCAAGGACCTCCAGTTCATTCAGAAGACTCATCATCTTCAGAATATGGTCCCTGACCGACGATCCTTCAGCCATCTTAGTATTCAAAAGGGCTTTCATGGCTGTCTGCTTAGCTACACGATTTCTTTGAGACTTTCAAGCATATCATAAGCAGACCCCATAGACTGATGCTGATGTTGCAAAACATTTGCCATAGAGGCAAGAATGTAACATCGTGCCATCTCATCAGCCTTAACCCATTTTTCATAGGCCTTAACCTAATCATCAGTAGCATTTTCAGGCTTTTCTGGGCACTCCTCAGTTATTACAAATTTGTAACCTTCAGCAGTTAGGACAATATCAAGGTTCCTTTTCCAGTCAACATAATTCGGTCCTTCTAACTTGTTTTGGTTCAAAATTGAGGTAAGTGAGTTGAATGAAGACATGGTTAATCTGGGAGATATTCACATTAAATAGATTATTAGTTATGTATTAAGAATGATTAAATTCAAAACAACACATTACACATATAGCTATGCTCATTGAACAGTTAGATTCGTTAGGGAAACTTAACTATTCATGCAAAATATATGAGTGACATAAGATATTAACCCCATAAATTTAAACATGACCAACTCAGATGGAGAGTAAACTGTTAATTTAAGATAGGTAAATATCACTTTTATAAACTCTAGTTTCATTCAATCAACATGTAACTCAGTTGGAGAGTTAATAAAAGTAATGAAATAACTAGAGGCAAAACTATAGTAATCATCTATATGGAAGAAGACCTATGTCAACATATAAATTCATTATATTGCTGTAAAACATGATTGGAAACAATGAAAATTGAACCCTACCATCACACACATATATATATATATTTTAATTAAAAAATATTTCAGAAAATAGAAAAAAGGCCAAAACTCCATCTAGACGACCCCGAATGCCCAAAAAATGACGTACATCATCAGCTAAGCTGATATGCTTTTTAAGTTGGGCCGTTTCCAATAAACCTACCAAATTTAAGGTCAATCGGAGTTCGACAAAATTTCAGAATTTGTCGCGTGCTAGAATTCTGTTTTTAGCGTTTTAAGGGTTTTTAATTATTTTGACATGTTCAAATCGCATAATATACTGATGTTTGTTAATACGTGATTTCAGAACTCAAAATAAATTTTTTATTTATTTAATAAAAACGTGTTTAGACAGAACTAATCCAAAATTCTGTATATTAATTCAAAATTACAGAACTAATATCATACAAAACAGTCAAGTTTCTATTAAACAGAACGCAACTAAAACAGATTAATGATATTAATTCACTGTTTATGCATATGTATATTAACCCATAATTACTGAATTAATAGCATTCAAAAACACACTCACGTTTTTATCAAAAAAAATTGCTATTCAGTAAAAAAATATAATTTAAACAGACTGTTATTTAAACATAACACCACTGTTTATAAATATATATATTAATTCATAATTTTAGAATTACAGAATTAAGATACTAATAAATACAATCACGTTTTTAAACATAGAATAATCATCCCAAACATGTATCAATAAATAACACGTTTTAGTATTACTCAATGCATGTTGTATTATATTATCTAGTTAGATGTAAGACGGCGTCTGATACCAATTACTACCTCCAAGTAGTGGGAGTGATGTTGCGCAAAGAACACTACAGGAAGAAGTTATTAATATTTCAATACCGCATGATATTGAAAATAATATTAATAGTACTTCGTCTTAGTGGAAGAATAGTAAGGAAAATCATATTTTGGTATGTACTCTATTTATAACATATTCCACGTGCCTGAATTCTTCAAGAAAACAAATTGAATTTGCCCTTCAACTTTGGTTAACTGTAGTAAAATGTTAATCAAATTAAGTCATCTTTTATGAGAGGGTACGCATTTGAATAACTGGTCAATTATATACATCAAACTCACTGCTTATTCACATGACGACAGTGTATGCGAAAATCAATAGTATGAAACTAGAAAGAGTGTCATAAAATACACCTTAATTAAGATTAATTCCTTTCTCTGTTAAAAGTTAAAAATATTCAAACTTAACATTTCTGTTTTACTCTTGTATCCATAACTTGTTACAGCTCCACTTGATATAAATTTTAATAATTACTCCTTTAGTTTCAGTTGCGTGAACCTATTTCTTTTCTGACTCTTTCGAAAAAAAAGAACTACTTTTAAATTTGATAACAATTTAACTTAAACATACAATTAGAAGCTTTTATAATCACATAAATACTTATAACCCCTTTTTGACTTGTTTAAGACCATAAATTTAAAAAGTCTTCATTTTTTTAAAAATTTCGTATCCAGTCATAAACGGAGGGAGTAATAAGAAAGACAAAGATGAAATTGTATATACTACTCGTACTCATTTAATTGTTTGTAGTCAGGAAAATAAAAATATTCCTTTGTTTTAAAGACTTAAACTTAGTGTGAAGTCCAAAGATGTCGCACTAAATGGGATGAAAAAAAAATACTTATAAAATAGTACAGTATTAATTATCAGCCAAAGTTTGTGCTTCTAATTTGCCAGTATCTAATTGAATTTTTTTTATTTGAAAAAAAGAAAGAAGGAAAAGCAGTATAATCCACTCTTATTTCTCCCTTTTATAATGTGGGAAGAGGACTAAAATCACATCACAGGCCCACACCCTCACGCATAAACAGTACAACAAAAAGGACAAAGAATTGCAGCTGTTATGTGTCACAGAGAAAATAGCAAAGAAACAGACTCCGCATCTCTTAAACCATTGCCCCACCCCATACTCTCCACCTCTCCACATTACAATTTCATCCATTACCATTCTTTTCTCCTTCTCCTTCTTCTTGGAATATTCCCCATTTTACCCTCCCCTCTTCACGAGCGTCGGCACATTTTCTTGTTTTTTTTCTGACCCACATAGCAAAAGCTGTTTCCTTTTTACAAATTTTAAGTTTATCTCCTAATATTCATTCATGGTTCAAGAATTCAAGAAACCCCACTTCACTTAAGCAACACCAAAAAGCTTGGAATTTTTTCTATTCATGGCTAAGGTGTGCTTTAACAATGTGAAGATGAAGATAAATATGGAAGTGATGGTTTGCTTGTTTTTGCTGTTTATGGTGTCACTATGTTGTGATGCTACAGCTGCTGAAGAAGCTAAACAGGGGATGTCTCTTGCTGCCCAAAAGTTCGAGGTTCAAAAGCACTTGAATCTCTTAAACAAACCTGCAATCAAATCCATAAAGGTTAAACTTTTATACCCTTTTTTGTTGCTCCTTTATTTGTGTCTTTTTGTGTTAATGGTTTCTTTTGGGAATATAACAGAGCCCAGATGGCGATATTATTGATTGTGTTCATATGTCTCACCAACCAGCTTTTGATCATCCTTTGTTCAAGAATCATACTGTACAGGTTAGCAAAGATACCCTTTTTTCTGTTTGAATTATTCCTAATTATTTTGGTTATCTTAGTGGGAAAAAAGTTGATTTTTTTGGGTTATAGATGATGCCAAATTATCATCCAGAAGGGCTATTTCGTGATGGAAAATTGTCTACAGCAAAAACCAAGAGTGAAGGGTCAAATTCAATTACTCAACTATGGCATTTGAATGGAAAATGTCCAGAAGGAACAATTCCAATTAGAAGAACAAAAAAAGATGATATTTTAAGAGCAAGTTCCATGAAAAGCTATGGTAGGAAGAAAAAACATTCCACTATTCCTAAACCAGAGTCTGGTAGACCTGACCTTGTTAGCCAAACTGGTCATCAGGTACACCAAATTGTTCAGATTTGTATAGAAGGAAAATCATAAGTTTCATTGAATTAATGGTTTTGTTATCTGTTTTTGTTTTTTTTGGAGTTATTTTAGCATGCAATAGCCTATGTTGAAGGAGACAAATATTATGGTGCAAAAGCAACCATAAATGTTTGGGAACCTAAAATTCAGCAACCCAATGAGTTTAGCTTGTCTCAGCTTTGGATTCTTGGAGGTTCTTTTGATTCAGATCTTAATAGCATTGAAGCTGGATGGCAGGTACTGTTACTTATCTTTTTTGAGATCACAAATTCAAGTTATTTGCTTGTTTGAACTATTAGAGAATGATATTATTGTCATATTATATGTCTGTATTTGGTTGTCTTGTGACTTCTTCTTTTTTACTTTTCTTGTCCTTTTGGGGATAAAAACAGGTTAGCCCAGATTTGTATGGAGATAACAACACAAGACTTTTTACTTACTGGACTGTAAGTGAATTTTTTTCCTTCTAAATACAGCTAGCCTAGCATACATACATAAAAAATCTAAAATCAAATAGTGTGTGCTATGTAAAGTTCATGTTTCAAAATTGAAATTTTGGAAAATTATTTTTTGTACAGAGTGATGCTTATCAAGCCACAGGCTGCTACAATCTGCTATGTTCAGGATTTATTCAAATCAATAATGAAATAGCAATGGGGGCCACCATTTCTCCTCTTTCCAGCTATCATGGTTCACAATATGATATAAGCATTCTTGTCTGGAAGGTAATTTAATTTATTGGATTCACAAATCTTGGATTGACCCTTTTCAGTTTACTTAATTCTTGTCAACAATTATACCTCATATTGTATTGGAAAATACACCCTTGTATGTTCCACTGCATATTTTATTGAGGTGTCCATTATTTGCATGTGAATGCATAATTGATTAATTAACTTATGAGAAAGACAGAGAGAATCTCTGACATTTGCTGTTGAGTCCATGCTCTTCTTTTTCTTTTTCATAAAAATGAGCCTGCATAACTAATAACATTGTTGCCATGTGACGAGGAGGTCACGAGTTTAAGTTGTAATGGTACAATAGACCCTTGAGTCCGGCCCTTCTCCGGACCCCACACATAACGGAAGCTTAGTTCACCGGGCCGTCCTTTAATAAAAATCGGTTCTTTAACTTTGTTATTTATCTTGAAAATATTTTAAAGTTTGATTTGGCTTAACTTATAGGATCCAAAAGAGGGAAACTGGTGGATGCAATTTGGGAATGACTATGTATTGGGATATTGGCCAGGCTTTTTATTTTCATATTTAACAGACAGTGCTTCAATGATTGAATGGGGTGGGGAAGTAGTGAATTCAGAATCAGATGGACTTCACACCACAACTCAAATGGGGAGTGGCCATTTTCCAGATGAAGGTTTTGGGAAATCAAGCTATTTCAGGAATATACAAGTAGTTGATGGTTCAAATAATTTGAGAGCTCCTCAAGATCTTGGGATTTATACTGAGGATAACAATTGCTATGATGTTCAACTAGGAAAAAATAATGACTGGGGGAACTACTTTTACTATGGTGGACCTGGTAGAAATTCTAATTGTCCATGACCAAAAATCTAAGTGTTTTTACTCAATTCTTTTTCTATTTTAATGTAGTAAAACTGGTAATGTAGACATTGAGTTCTTTGTATGGTCTTTGTATGAAAGGTTTTTTACCTTTCTTTTTAGGTCTCCAGTCTCTACATAAAATTGTTGTTGGGGACAGAATGGAGGGGTGAAGTTTCTTGAATTGAAAAGGAATAATCCCCTTTTATATGTAACATTGTAGCTGTTTGTATCATTAATAATGTAGGAGATTCATATGTTTTTTTTTTTTTTTTTACTTTTCATATTATATTTTTCTGAAAAAGGTTAATAGCTTTTAGAGTGAGAATCTTATTAGGTTAGTGGGTAGAATATATATAAAGGAGATTCCTAGTGGAACTGCATTGAAAGTTGCTTCAATCATGATTAACATATTGTCACTGTTATTCCTTTCCTCTTTGCCATGTCTATGTCAGTAAATTCTCTTGTTTACAAATTGCTTGATAAGCTTATGCAATATTCCTCGACTTAACCTCAGTTGTTTATTTATCACTTTGCATTTTCTGAAACTACATTAATTAGACTACAATGAAAGAGATACCTGTGAACTTTTGTATTGGATTTTAAAGGAAGGAATTGTTGTTCCTAGACCTATAGTGTAGTTATTATAAGCAAAATCCTGTTTTGTATTATGATCCACAAGAAGATTTCCTTGAATGTTTTGGGTGAGTTTCTTCCTATGAACCTCTTGTTGTGCCATTTGTTTTAATCTTTTCTGCTCCTTTTTCTTTCTCTTTTTGGCTTTAATAGTTATGTGGGTTATGGAGGCCCGTATATAAGGGGAAGGAAGGGTGAGCATAGAATCTTGCACATTGACCGTACAATGTAGCCAATTCTAGTACTGCTGGACTAGCACTCAGTTCTCCTTATGCCAATTAACAACAACTTTCAGAATCATAAATCATCGAGCCCCTCCTTGGGCGACCCTCCAAAAAATTTGTACAAATAAAAACACTAAAACGAAAGAAGCTTCTACATGGTGTAATCTTAGAGCATGCAACAATTCTGAAAACAAAATTTTCAAATGGCGAAACACGAAGGATTTTGGATATTTCGCAAGGATTGGAATACATAGTCCTAGCCAAATATTGCATGTTTTAAGGAGTTTAATCTATATTATGATGATCTTCCTCATGTAAGTTCTACTTCTGCGAATGATCGGTAGGAACCATTTGTCCTAGATAAATCAAGCTATATATGTACTAAATTCTATTAGTAATAATCTTTTCGACCAAAAAGAAAAAATAGTTCTAGTCATGGCGGATTGGCGACGCTCCATCTTTCTGATTCAAGATCTCTTCAAGCTTCATCATATCCTGTCACCAAAAAAACATGATATGATGAATCTTCTAAATTAGTAAATAACATAAATTTTAGTCAATTTATCAGTTAATTATAGAGTTGACACATTTACAAACAGCTTTCGTATATATCACTTGTCTTTTTAGCCACGGTACGGTTGATTAATTAAGGCTCGAGACAATTCAATGCATCTGGAGGCACCCCAGTTTTCTTGTTGCCAGTCGTCAACCAGTCTGCAAGGTTTCATAGATATCTTTGCCCTTAATATCAGCATCTGATGACGACGATGACAAAAGCAAGAAGACAACAACTGCATGCACAAAGAAGAGAAAATGGTTTCATGCTGAAGAACTGATGATTATTGAGGTTCAGTTAATTAATAAGTCTGCTTTATTTTCAGATGAATTTATATGGTGAAAACAAAATGATGATGTTGACATGAAGAAATATTTGTTTCGGTTACTTTTATTATGTGCTTTATGTCGTATATGATGGAAAAGGGAAGAGAAAAATCAGGAATTAATAAGCTGGCATTGTTTTCTTGTATGCCAGGCCAGTCAGTTTCAACTTTTGGATAAATTATTCTACATTTCCAAGAAGATTACATCTTTGGAGTGATACTTCAATTTGGAAATTTGTTTTCATAACCAAAAGAAGAAAAATGACTTCTCATTCTTATGGATGGAACTCATTTTTTTTTTATTTTTTATTTTTATTTTTACAAACATCTTAATTTTTAACTTTATATTAATGCTCCAACGAACACTTAGACATTCGCTAACACTAAAAAATTTCAACAAACACTCTCCGATTATTAATATTACATCATATTTTTTTCAAAAGATAATTTTCAAATTCTAG
Source organism: Nicotiana glauca (assembly GCA_026770625.1). Taxonomy (NCBI): domain Eukaryota; kingdom Viridiplantae; phylum Streptophyta; class Magnoliopsida; order Solanales; family Solanaceae; genus Nicotiana; species Nicotiana glauca. The sequence continues at coordinate 22,800 of MU736971.1, read as the reverse complement.
AATTTTATTTAGAAGAATATTCTCTTATATGTGGAAAATGATTTCGATAATATCAAACACAGTTGATATCCATCTTTGACGTTTTTCCTCCTCCTGACGAAACATAATGTTTAACTACACTACTTAAATCTTAAGATGTCTAGCTACGCATTCGCCAGCAATTTGCATAAACTGAGAAAGTTTGCATGAAACATCTTCATGCAAATGATGAGGAGGAAGAAGAAGAAAGGATAAAATATGTGTGTGTCGATATATATATATATATATTTATTTCTAGTTTAATTGTGTCATTATTTATTAGACTAAAACTAAATAATTTAAAAATATGGAATAAGAAAATACTACTGGAAAGTTGTGTTTCTCAATCATTATGATTTTTATATGAGTTAGTGAAAACTTTGTGATTTTTGTGTAAGAAAATATAAATATATGACTTTAGTGGAAAAAAATATAATTATATGACCACTTCTGAAATTTACCCTAAACCAAGAAATTTTGCATAAAATATTTTCATGGAAAGGACGAGGAAGAAGAAGAAAGGAGGCCATTTCAGATTGCTATG